>BQKZ01002337.1:62574-73691 GCA_036244855.1 Temnopleurus reevesii | reverse complement strand
AGAAGGTTGGTCGGTTGTGGGTATCCAAATAATTTTTCATTGCCTTCTCTTACCTCCATCCATTCGCCAGGAACATTTATAATGTATCAACTCACCTGTGAACATTCTCTAATGTTAGCAACTTAATTCGTTATTTACATTGGGTATTTCCTCTCCCTAACCGGAACTTCCTGCTCCTGAAATACAGCCAACATTATTGTTTAGGTTTTGTTTTGTTTCGTGTTGTTTTGTCCATGAACTTGACATTTGCATAGCTATATATAAAATCTAATTTCACACTTGTCCCCTCTCTCCCGATATACTGTGCTGATATAGAGTTAAAAAAAATCTTATACAGCACATGAAAGAGATCTTTTTGAAGGGGAACTTCACTCAGACAGAGTGGAAATTCTTATGAGGCCAAGACCTTGAAATTGCAAAAATAAAAATACCACAAAAACTTCAGCTTATAAGAGCTACATGTAACTAATCAAGTGATAAAAATGATAAAATAATCATGCTAATTGAGAGTGTTTTCATTTGAGACTTTTGAACAGCCTCTGCATTTATATCAAAAGTATGAAAAATGTAAGCGTGAACAATTGATTGGGCATTATGGTTTCAAAGGAATTCCCTTTAATCTGTGGTATCTGAGGGTTAACCACATTGTGTTCGTCACAAATATGCCAGTGCTTGATGGTTAAATAGGATGATGGAGGTTTATCATACGACAAATTTAGATTTGAGCTGCATTTCTGCGTATTACCATACTGCTGCTCAAAGTAAAGAATTTAAAAATGGCAAATTCTGAAAAGCTGTAAGTAAGAATTAATCCTGTATATCATTACGTTGCTGGTGGCCTTGAATCTTTCAAACTTTGTTATATATTCCACAGATTCCAAGCAACCCATCTCTAACATCGCCTATGGTCAAAATTATTGGCACTTTAAAGCCCAAGTAAAGTTTTGGTAAAAGCGCAAATTTTTATCCCAAAATTTTGTTTTTAAACCTATATAAAATGAAATATAGTATCATGAACATGTTGCACACAAAAATTGTGCGAAAAATGAATGAGTTTTGGAAAAGATATGACCTAAAATGTGCAAATTATTTCAGTCTTGAGTCTCCCGAGACTAATTCAATATTTTCTTTCTGACAAAGGACAACTTCTCATGCACAGAATTGGATGAAAATTTCAGAATTATATTGTTGTGTATACCTTTTTATCATTCTTTTGTAAAATCTCGGAAATTATTTGGCATATGCCCGATAATAAGCAAAATATTATTATGTAAGAGAGGGTGCTAAATATGATTTAATAGTCAAATCAGTTCGTAAAAAAATGTGCTAAGGTCTCAAAATGTGTTTAAATTCATATGTCATGATAAGCATTCCACAAAATTCACATTTCTTAATTTTTACCAAAACTATACTTGGGCTTTATGATTTCTTGATTTTTCTCATGTGGAATTGTCCTTTCCTTAACTTTAAAAAAAAATTAATTCTTGTTTTTCTAATTTTGTTTCTATTCTTCTTTTTTTTTCTATTTTATTCCTGCTCAGAATGGCTCCATTATGGAAGGATTGAATCTTTGGCGAAGTAATGCCGATAAACGTTTCGAGGGTATTGAGGATTGTATGATCTGCTTCTCGGTGATCCATGGCGGAAACTGTTCGCTTCCCAAGCTCACGTGCAAGACATGCAAGAAACGATTCCATTCTGCTTGTTTGGTAAGTGAGCCCTCATCCGTAGTTTCTTCCTTCCTTTTCTTCCAACTCCTTCTCCTCCTTTCCCTTTTCGGATTGTATGATCTGCTTCTCCGTGATCCGCGGTGGAAACTGTTCCCTTTCCAAGCTCACGTGCAAGACGTGCAAGAAACGTTTCCATTCTGCTTGTTTGGTAAGTGAGCCCCCATTCGTATTCTTTCCCTTCCTTTTCTTCCTCCTCCTCCTCCTCCTCCTCCTCCTCCTCCTCCTCCTTTCCCTGCTTGCTAATTTTTTCTTACATACTAGGGCTTGCCTTTTACTCTTGCCACATAGAAATTTTAATTTTCAGGTATAATCGTGATTGTGCTATATAAATGGACCAATTATTTACCAATAGTAATATATAATGATATTAATTTCATATGTAGCGTATAGCACATAGCCATGGCATATCCCTAATGTGCTTTGATAATACGAATTGCAACCAATAGGCTTGCAGGTACTAACTAACCCCCTCCCAATCCCATGATTCCTTCCTTTAAAGTCAGTCCGTCATGATCAACATGACTTCTGGTTAGGAGCCAAACTGTCCGCTGCCATTTTGATTGCGAAGATTGCCGAGCAGACTTTTTTTTACCTGGAATAGCGAGTGAGCAAGCTTTATTTCGCTAGCTCACAGCTCAATAGTCGCAAACGTATGGGTTCTGCATGTTTTTAGAAACAATCAAAGCCAAGCAGAGGACAAATCAAAATACAAGCGACGACAACAAGCGTCGGAAAGTTGTACCAAGTGTTCCGAGTTTCTGAGCTTGGCAAGGTGCGTAAGCAAGGAAATGTTTAGATATCATTGTTGCCAATACACAACACGCCGTCCGTTCGTTCGCAACTGGAAGTCCTGTCGATCATGACGGACTGACTTTAAAACTCTTCCTACTCTTCCTAGTATACTTCATGTACATCACATACTTTTTCTGTATCTATTCCCATAACACCTTTTTGTTCTCTTCCCTTGTTGTCGTCTTCCCTCCAGTTTTTATTACGTTAAATGTATTCCTTAATTGTTGGCCCCCTTCCCTTTCAATCTCTCCAATTTTCTATAAATACCCCTTCTTCTTTCTCTCCTTCGTCAGCGTTCCCTAGAGCCTTCATCTGTCTCTTTTTTTTTGCGCTCTCATTTCACCCCTAGTATAGAAATTCTTTTATCCTCTTTCATTTCTTTCATGTTTCATCTCCCTCAGGGTTTCCTTTTTTTTATTACTCCAAATCATCCTCTTCTCCCTGTTTTAATTCATGTCCATTTCCCTCTTTTTCTTTCGTTTTACACCATCCTCATTTGCATTGAATGAAGACTCTATCCACAATAATATTTCTTCAACAGGAGCAGAAAAAATCCGATGAACAGAAGAAAAAAAAGAGAGAAATCGGACTACATGTACTAAGAAGTTTTGAATGTTTAAGTCTTTATTTTCATGTACTATTGTTTCTCTTTTCATCTGTCTTATTCAGCGCATAGAGACAATTGTGTGATATGCGGCTTATAAGTACAGTATTTTATTATTATTATTATTATTATTGTTATTGTTATTATTATTATCATTATTATTATTATTATTATTATTATTATTATTAGAGAAATTGGCATTTGATGACATCATGGGTGCACAACTGACCATTTACAATAATCATATACATTTTATAAAACATTACTTTTTCCGAAAAAAATACGATTTCCTCAAAACTCTAACTATATTTTTATGATAGATATTTAGTCCGCCTATTTGCATGTTTACATTCCTAACAACGTTTTATCTTTCTGTAGAGATGATGAATTTTGCACCATAATGAATTTTGCACCATAAATACGAAGAAAATTCTGGTTAGTAGAACACCCATGATGTCCTCGAATCGGCAACATGTCTGAACATTTTTACTGATTTTGCTCATCTTTTCAAATCTTTAAAAGTTCATAGCTTTTTTATTATTTGACCGATTTTCTTCAAACTATTTTGCTCTGCTCACTAATTTTTTTTCTGCTCTGAATTATTGTGGGGTAGACTTTTCTTTTTAACCATAAACTTTCCCTTGACCTAGATTTGGAAGTTCAATTTTAATTTTTTTGTCTCTTTTCCTCCACAGTACAAGTGGTTCAGTACTAGTTCACAGTCTTCCTGCCCTCTCTGTCGAAGTCCGTTCTGAGACGGAAAAAAAACAGAAATGGAGAAAAAAGCACAGAAGTGGTAAATGGTGGAAATTGATGGCGCAGGGAGATGATATGAAAGAGGAACTCAGATTGAATTTTTCTATAGTAAAACTTAAATCAAGTGCAATTTAAGTTGTCCCTCTGTGGTTAGTGTCACTAGCGCCTTATTTTAAGGCACTGACGAAACAGTGGGTGACTTCAAGTACGGTGTTGAACGCTGGTGCTGGTGTTGCAGCAAAACCAACACCAGCCTCAACACCAAACTTGAAGTCTGCCGGTGTTTGGGCCTTGGGGTAGTCCTCGCAAGATTCTGACGTATTGCCGGTCGTTTCTGTATCAGTTCTGTAAACTGACCAACGGTGTTGGAGCTCGGATTACGGACCATTTTGGTCTCTCAACACCAACACCGAACACCGCACTTGAAGTCACCCAATTTGTTAATTGCCAGTGTTACGGTAACCAATTTTTTATTAGATAATTTGAGGGTGATAAAATATAGATGTGTGGACGCACAGCATTCACCAATTGGGTTTGTTTAGATTTAAAAAACACATGATTCCAATTTTTGGATAAAGTATTATATGAATGTAACATTTTCATACATAAAATGTTTTGTTTCTTACAAAGATCATGACTCGACCACTACTTACTTTATCTATCTGATAGTGAGACATAGGGGTGTCGTTCAAACATTGCAATTGATTGCAAGTTGCAGTTGATCGGACCGTGCCAATTAAAATCCGTGTTTCATACGTGTCTTCTTAAATGCGCATACCGTGCGCAAATGAAGATGCACGTTACAATGTGCAAAGTTGCTGTTGATTTGCAGTTGATTTTGAACAACATCCCCTTAGAAATAATTAATTCTTGATTGAAATAGACAATTTGTATACGACTTCTATGTAAATTTGACAGTTAAAGGAGAATTACACCCAGACAATAATGTACGGTCAGTATATGAAGAAAAATCAGATGAACAAACTGAAAATTTGAGCAAAATCGGATAATCCGTTCAAAAGTTATGAATTTTCAAAGTTATCATTTCCACCTGTGCTGGGCATCCTTGAATTGGCAACATATAGCCAATTAGCATAATCTGTAAGGTCATACATGGAGAACTCTTTATTCACTTTGTATATAAATTTATTGAAAATGGATCAATATCAAATTTCGAATGAGGAATCACTACTGTTCTTTCTGGAATGCTTGCAGAATTGATGTTTCTATAATATATGTAACCGAAAAAGCAAAATTTTGTCTACTTTTCTGGAAAAAGAGGAAAATGTGAAATTTTGTGTACAAAGTGAATGGAGAGTTCTCCATGTTGGCAGCCATTTTGTGCCTGTACGTTTGCCAATTTAAGGAGCCCATGAGGGGTGTAAATAAAAACTTTGAAAATTCATAACTTTTGAATGGATTATCCGATTTTGCTCAAATTTTCACAGTTTATTCATCTCACTTTTTCTTCATTTAATGATAGCAATTTAATGTCTGAGTGTAGTTCCCCTTTAAATATTAGTAGAAACGAGATCACAATGAACTCAAAGTATAATTTGACTTTTTATTATGGCTGTACAATTTTAACAACATATTTGTTATGAAATTAAAGTAAGGAATAACCAAATGCCCTATTGTAAGACTAAATAATATGCTATGATGCCTATCAGATGGAGGAGAGTAAAAACTACATAATTTTATTCTGAACCCTTGGCTATCTGGACTTGGAGCGGGGCAATTTTGCCCCCTTAGCAGTTCGCTCAACCGCATCGCTGGAAATGTTTTTATTGTGGCTTTTTTCTTTTGAGTCTTGTGCCATTTTTTAGACTATTTTCACATCATCGGGGTACATGGTTCCAGAATAAGGTGGATTGAACAAAAAAATTCATGCCAAAAATGGCTGAAGACACGATTTCATGTACAAAGTCAATAAATCCATAATTCTATTATTATTTCTTCTCTGAAAGGGCAAAATCACACAATTTTATGATGTTTTTAGTGTAATATTGTCACCAACAATTTGGGTTGAAAAAAAAACACAAACAAATTTCGGTTGATCAGAGGCATAAATATTCAGAATCAAATGTGAAACGCCTTTAAATCTCAATTCATGGTCATCAGGGGGACCAAATTAACCCCCCACCCCCCAGTGCATTTTCAAAAGAGCCCATGCCAGATAGAGTGAAGTTGTGAACTTTGGAAACCTTTTCTTATTTGGCTAACTTACTTGATTAGATACACACAACTTAAATACAAACATGCAAATCAGTTTTTGGAGAACTGGTGATTCAGATATTTAACTACTTTGTAAGCTAGAGTAAAAAAAAAAGAAAAAGAAGAAGTTGAACATTTGAGCAAAATCGGACGATCCATTCAAAAGGTAGGAATTTTCAAAGCCTTGATTTACACCCCTCATGGGCTCCTGGAGTTGGCAACCTACTGGCACAAAATGGCTGCCAACATGGAGAACTCTTCCATTCACTTTGTACACAGAATTTCACATTTTCTTCTTTTTGTGAAAAAGTAGGCAACTAATTTTTGTTCAAGTATAATATGGACACATTAATTCTGGAAGCATTCCAGAAAGAATGGTCCTGAATCCTAAATTAAAAGTATGATATTAATCCATTTTAAATAAAATTCATGTACAAAGTTAATGAGGAGTTATCCATGTGTGACATCACAGATTTTGCCAAAGTTGCCAATTCAAGGATGCTCATTAGTGAGGGAAAGGCAAACTTTGAAAATTCTTGTCTTTTGAACGGATTATCTAATTTTGCTAAATTTTCCACAGTTTGTTCATCTCACTTTTCTTTATTAACTAACAACACATCAAAGCCAATGTGAAGTTCCCCTTAATTGTTTTAACCCTGCTGCAAGGAAGTAATTTTTATCATTGTATTTTTTGTGGTCCCAAGTGAATTGAATTGAATTGAATTGAATGTATTTATTATCCAATAAAACAATAACATAACATGGTATTGTATAACAGAGATATAGTACTTAAAGCATAAAGTTAACAGGATAAAGGAAACCAGAAAATAGCATGGATGCTAGTCGTGTCTGGCACCTAGTCACAAAGACAATTGTCATATTGACTTGAAAGATTAAAAAGTTACATTAACAAGTTACATAAACGTTACATATATGTTACATATATGTACATTTAACATGATTATTTGTTGTATAAACATTAATTACATTTGCTCACACACACACACACACACATTCACAGATTTATGTTCAGGGCAGATGGACAGCCATGAATGCAAAATAAAGAATACATGTACATAATAATATTTGTGTACTCGCCATCCATTCATTCATTCAGTAAGAGCACTTTAAGCGCCTTTCTAAAAGAAAACGCAGATGTTTTTGTTTTAACATTGTTATTACTTCGTTATACCAAATTTCCATTGAAAAAGCATGCATGGATCTTCTACAATATGTATTTAGAGGAGCATGCACTGTGATTAGAAGGGACACATGATTTGGACAAAGTAAACAACTTCTATTGAAGCATTCACAATATCTAGAGGCACATCTGTGCAGTAATGCCAAACAGATGTTACACCTGATCAGTGAATAAACTGGGAAGCTATTTTCTTTTGTGATTATGGAGCTAATGTGAAGGCTTGAATGAGGATTTTTTACTTTGTCTAATTTGTCCTTTTGTCCCTTCTGCTCACAGTAATGAGAATGATATACACTTTATAGAATGTAGCAATTAAATGTTGCCACTATGTTTTGTAGAAAACCATTTTATGGAATCAAGTTATTTTAATTGGCATAACTTTAGTCTATGCCAAGCCGATGATATTCGTTATTAAAATGCTTACAAAAACTAATCATGACTTTTGCTTTATCTCGGTGCGTTGCAATTGAGTTTTCAATATAGCTCTTTCTCGAATGGGGTGCAAAATGTTATCTGATGACTTTTATTTTTTGCTCGTTAGATCCCACTGGGAGGGGCAAAGACTTTGAGCAAGGATATTATTTATTTATTTATTTATTTATAATATTTATGTTTTATTTACAACAAAATTTTAAAAAGAACACAGGGTAGAGGGTAGTCCGATTCAGTAATGAAACTGCTCTACCACGGAGCCCTCCACCCATACAAATACATGTACATGTACATGTACAAACATAGAGTAACATAAACTAGAACATAAAAACACACCAAGAATCGATTAAAACAACATCAAAATTGGATAAAGAGGGTAACTACCCTCTGGTTAACAAATCATGGTTATACACAGGATGATTTTGATGAAAAAAATGGTATTAGTTACAAAGCATTTTAGTCCCATTTCAGAAATCACCAAGAGGTTGGGATGAGGCTACAGAAATAGAATTTTGGCGGAATGTTATGTAACAATTGGCTTGCTTCTGGTGTCTTAAAATACACTTGATCGTACAAGTTACTGCATTAATAAAATGTCACTTTTTCATTTGGACATGAATTAAGGAATAGGAAAGTTTTGTAACACTTGTGTTCCCTTTTTGCTTGGCGGTGCATTCCCCTCCCCCCCCCCCCTCTCCCCGACAAAGCTGCCAAGTCTCCCTGATTGAGCAGGAGACTCCTTCAAAATTAGCTGATTTTTTAGTGCGAAATGTCAGATTTTCAGCAATCTCCCGGATTTCATGGTAAAATCTCCCTGAAATGTGAATTTTCAGGTTGACAGCTCTGCATATTTAGCCATCCATCCTTTATTTATTTACTTTTAATTAAATAGGAACAATACTTGTAAATGGTACCTCAACTGTGGGCATGGCTATGTCAAGGTTAATTAGCGGTTAATTAAAGCAGATTAATATCCGGCTATAATGCATCAAGCAGCTGCGTTCTCACGGCCTAGTCATTTCAAACAACTACCTTTTTTTTTTTTTACACCGACATAGGTTCATTTATTCTTATTCAATTCCAACAAAATTCCTGGGTAATTTGTTGGAAATGGAGGTTCTCCTATAGTTTTTTCAAGTAACTGTAGATCGCTTTCACCGGATTGTTAAGATTTCTGCTTTCTGCTTTGTATTATTTTTTCTACATCAAGATAAAAAAAAAATCCCCAGTAATTTGTTGGAAATAGAGGCTGTCCTATAGTTTTACAAATAACTGTAGATCGTTTTTACCTGGTTTATGAAATTTGTATCAAAATATTAGGCGCCACTGGCTCGTATATAATTTCCTCCAGTCTACAGTACATCCCGTGTTGGAAAATAAATTAAAAGCCTAATCAAGTCTAAAGGCCTCAGCATTGCCATTCCCCAAACCTGCATTAATTCCAAGCGCACATCACAATAATCAATTTAGCCTTCCGCGTTGCTATGACAACGTATACATGGGCACTGTTGTCATTATTCCATTGCAGATGTCGCTACCACTCTCAACCAAAACATACATATTATTATGGTTCAGAATATCAAGGATATCGCTCGGAGGCAATTTTTCATAATGATCATTTTCCCCCAAGCCTGCGGTAAAGATAGACAGATAAGTAGGGCATTTCGGAACCGAGGCCTAGCTTTTTGTTTTCTAATGCATTCGGGTGTGCATTAATTTTCTGCGGAATAACCATTACGTTTTGATGAATAGTCTGTTGATGAAACCATGGATGCAGAATTTTGTATTTATTACTTATTGTTCCGGGGTAGCCCATTCAACATAAGTTGGTCTCCCATGGGGCCCCAACAAGCAGCATGAAATAGAATGCATATATATACACAGATAAAAGCATCCAAAAATGCAAATACAAAAAATGACTGAATGTGCAATAATCAAGATAAACAAGAGTGAAAATAAAACCATATGAATTAGATATTGCAATGTAGGTAAACTCTGAAAAATACGAGATAAAATCTTAGATACAAGATTCTTAAAAAGTGTACAAGAGCACAAAATATGCATTTTGAGAATTGAACCACAGTTGGTTGAAAGACTAATGATAAATGCATGAACACAGGGAGCACCTTTTTAGAGTGCAACATTGAACCTTTTTTTCACAAAGGTGCAATACATGTGTATTTTACTAATTCCTATTTCTTTAACGCGTCAGTTTTTGGTTCAACCCCACGCAGTGAATGATCGCTTCATCTAGAGTCAAGCAATCTACCGACTGAGCTGTGTATCCGCTTTCATTGTTGAGCGACGAACATTGGGAAAATAGAAATGTCTTTAGCCATCTTAAAGGGAAATTACACCCAGACAATAATGTACAGTCAGTGAATGAGGAAAAATCAGATGAACAAACTATGAAAAATTGAGCAAAATCGGATAATCCGTTCAAAAGTTATAAATTTTCAAACTTATTATTTCCACCTCTGCTGAACATCCTTGAATTGGTAGCGTATAGCTAATTAGCATAATCTGTGATGTCATACATGGAGAACTCCTCATTCACTTTGTATATAAATTTATTGAAAATTGATGAATATCATATTTCAAATGAGGAATCAACATCGTTCTTTCTGGAATGCTTGCAGAATTGATGTGGCTATAATATATTTAACAGAAGAAACAGAATTTTGTCTACTTTTCTGGAAAAAGAGAAAAATGTGAACTTTTGTGTACAAAGCGAATGGAGAGTTCTCCATGTTGGCAGCCATTTTGTGCTTGTACGTTTACCAATTTAAGAAGCCCATGAGGGGTGTAAATCAAAACTTAGAAAATTCATAAGTTTTGAATGGATTGTCCGATTTTCTCAAATTTTCACAGTTTGTTCCTCTTATTTTTCTTCATTTCATGATAGCAACTTAATGTCTGAGTGTATATAGTTCCCCTTTAATGACGATGGACACTTCGGCATATTTTCACGAGAAATGGATTGGCGCTGTTCACGTACACGGAGTCTACGTACTATGTTGGATGTTTTATAAATCTGTTCATTGGTCAAAAGCAGCGAGTAGCTCGGTCGGAAGAGCGTTATGTTTGGAATGAAGTGATCCCTCGTGGCGTTGTTTCGAGCCCCACAATGCCGCAAGTATAAATATTCATGTTTTAAATCTTACACACTGAAGGAAACATAAACAATATCGCACCTTCCTGAGGAAAAAAAATGTTACAGTACACCTAAAAGAGTGCTCCCATTGCTTCTTTGTGATGAAAAAATATGCGAATCCCGTTGTTACCAAAAGTGTCAAGATATGATTATAGCATTTCATGGATCAAATAAACGTAATTCCAGACCCCGGCAAATGCATTGATGACTAGATTTTTTTCTTCGGGGGGGGGG
>BQKZ01002337.1:14423-58814 GCA_036244855.1 Temnopleurus reevesii | reverse complement strand
ATAATAATAATAATAATAATAATAATAATAATAATAATAATAATAATAATAATAATAATAATAATAATAATAATGATGATAATGATAACAATAATAATAATATTATTAATATTGATAATCAGTTCTTATATAGCGCATAATACATAGCCATGGCACAGTATAGAAAAAGGAATAACAGAATGGAGAATATAGATCTGCTTTAAAAAGCAAGAAAAATAACGTACGGTGCACTGGGTTTATGTACATGTAGATTATTTATTTAAAAATACGTCTTAAGCATAGCCTTATACTTATCTAAATCGGAAATATTTCTCAGGTAATTTGGGACTGAGTTCCATAGAACCGAGGCTGAATGTATCATAAGATTTGGTCTTTATCGAAGGAACTACAAGCAGATTTTGTGTGCTTGATCTCAAGCTACGAGCCGAATCGACTGTTATAAAGACAATTCAGATAAGTATTCTAGGGCTATTCCATAGAAGCATTCATAGGCAAAGACAAGAAGTATGCGGTTACGAACAGGAAACCTAGTATGTAAATTTCGTAAGACAGGAGTGATTGATTCGTATTTTCTGGTTCTAGTAACAAGTCTTGCCCTACAGTTCAGTAAATGAGTGCAGATAAATGGTTTTCCCCTAATTGAAAATATCATAATTTTTAACGGGGAAGTGTCAATTAACAAACTTTCTGTTCAGTAAATGTGTGTTAATAGGCTAAAATGTTTTTCCCCTAATTGAAAATATCATAATTTATAATGGGGAAGTGTCAATTAACAAACTTTTCAAGTATATAGGATTCATCAACTGCCTGTATAGCTCTTGTAATAAAAAAGATAATGTCATATTTCATGCTTTCATGAACACACAAAAGAAAAAAATGTAACTTTTTAAAAATCACCAGGGTCTTGACTTTTTGGGGTCAATTGCACGAAATAGTCTTGTCTTTATAGCTATCCTCTTCATGCTAAGGCGTCTTAAGTTCTTGCGTCACCCTCTTAACATAGTCGTATCGACGCTAATGTCTAGCTATGTTACGAGGATGGCACAAGAAGTCAAGACGTCTTAGCATGAAGAGGATAGCTAACACCATGTGCCGATAATTTTTGAAAATTTGTCTGCATGTATGCGCATCAAGTTTTTTTTTCAGGTAAAAATAACTTTGTAATGCCAAATATTTAGCTGAGCAGCTATTATACTTTCAATCAGGAGAAAACTTTCGTTTTATGACACAACTTTGATTAATCCAGTATACCAGTATACATGCATTGCTTTTACATTCAATTCTAATTTTAATTAATTCCATATTGAACTAAATTATGAACTAAAATACAAAAGAAAGGGAGACGTCTGGATGAATAATGCTTTAGTTGGTTGTATTAACCGTAAAGTAAAAAGCAAGGCATAATACAAAGAAAAATCAATAAAATGAATATATAAAGAAATACATTAAGTACAAATATAAATAATTGAAATGCTAAAATTACGATTGGAGCACTCCATTCATAGTTATTAACAAAATGTTCTTCCTGCATGTCCTGTGCTGACTGTACATTTTTTGAGAATGTTTGCTTATAACGGAATGATAATTGCTTATTCTAGATCACCGTCAAACATTAGCAAACGCCTCCTGTTGGCCAGTGTGTAACGCGTTGAAGTTCACTCCGAGGGCCAGAGTTTAATAGTTCAATCAATTTCCTAACAAACTTTTATCAAGGTTCCTCCGTAGATGTGAGAGACAACAGGGGCCTGTGACAAAAAACAAGTTTGCGATCAATCGCAAACTGTAGCATATGATTTCCCATAGACTTGCCTGATTGATATCAATTGTACGTTCTATTGGAAAGCTTTGTGTTAAGGGCTCCAGAGCATCCAAAATTGTGACATTGAGTCACTCCCCTATGTGGGGATGAGGGGTGCCTATATGGGTAATCTTCCTCTTGTAATAGACTACGTGAAGCGCCTTAAAGGGGCAACACGTTTACGGTGGATCTTTGTGCATACAAAAACATAATTGATATCACCAAATTTGTCAAATTTTTTGTAGTGATTATAACTGGTTTAATTACTGGTTTGTTTGAAAACTTCATAACTTTCTCATAACCAGTCCAAGTTTACTCACGCTTTATTGTTTTGATTATCAAATTTTTGTTCAACTATTTGAATACATATTTTGGCTGGTCTTCCTCTTTAGATTTTAAACCAGTAACTTTTTTCATTGCCCCCATCCAATATTTGGAAGATCGGAGGTTTCACGGTTTAAAATGGGCCACTTTTCAACATAAAACCCGTATACTGATCCTGAATATCTCATTAATATAATCGATTCCATGCAAAATAATAATTTGACGTGGCAGTTTACTCCACAAATACCTTGGAAAATGCCCCGCGCATGCGATTGTGAGCAAAACATTAACAAACAGCATGTGGCTTAAAAACTCGACCGTGAATAATCAAAACGAATATGATTTTTTTAGCCAACTTAATGATTTTTGTGTTGGGTAGATGAATAATTAAAGTAATTCTTGCCTTATTTTAACATGGATAAAGACTGATTCCTAGCCGAGAATGCCTGTGATTTTTTTTCACAGCTTGTCGGTAAAGCACTGTCAATCATGTAGTGTTTATTTATTTATTCATTTATCTATTTATTGATCAATATTTTAGCAGGATGCCCTCATAACAAGATGTTGGTATCACGAGGGGTCCTGCATAATAAAAAGTACATGAACATATAGAGTAACAAAAATCGGTAATGTGTATTATTTATGAAGAAAACGTATAAGCATAACTATTTACACTAATAGCAACACGATATAAACCATCTCCGAAAGATGCGATGCTCGTTTATAATGCTTTTGAAATCGGAACCGGCATTTCACTGCCTCCACTCGACTCAATTCCCTTGGAAACAGCCCATATCGTGTTTAACATACACAAATAACAAACTCGGTAATTAACATGATTAAAATAATACATCAGTACAAACATATACATTAAAATTTACCAGAAATATAGTATTTGCCCTATGCCGAACTCTTTTCCCTAGGTTGAAAAAAAAACAGAGAAAACCTGTTGCGATAAGGCAAGAATTACTTCAATTATTTTTGTTTTTTTCCAGTACACAATAAACCGGCTAACAAATAACAGACAACAAATTTGTTGCTGACCAGTCGTATTAAATGGGAATTTACTCTATTAAAATTCAAGCGAAATCGAATGATCCTTTTAAAAATTATGAATTTTCAAAGTTTTAAATTACACCCCTCATGAGTTCCTTCAGTTCCCAACCTATCAGGTACAAAAAGTCTGCCAACATAGAGAACTCTCACTTTTGAATGTCCCCAAAATTGTACACTTTCTTCTTTTTTGTACAAAAGTAGACAACAATTTCCCCGTATCCGTTAGTATGGTTACGAGCTCCATGTTCTCATTTCACAGGCCATTTAACAGTTGCCTGCATGCGAGAGAGAAATTAAAAGAAGAGTCTATCCCAAAATAATAATTTTTAAACAGAAGCAAAACAAAATTGGTGAGTAAAAAAAAAACAAGTTTGAAGAAGATCGGACAAGTAATAAAAAAGACATAAATTTTTAAAGATTTGAAAAAATGGGGAAATCGGTGAAAATTTTCAGAGATGTTGCCAATTTGATGACATCATGGGTGCACAACTAACCAGAGTTTTCATTATAAATATAGTTCAAAATTTTTTATTTTTACAGAAACTGGCAAAGTTTGTATGAATGTAACATGCAAATAGTAGATCTAAATATATATCATAAAGATATCCTACGGTTAAAGTTGTGAGGAAATCATATTTTTTGGGGAAAAGTAACATATTACGACATTGATATGAATGTAATAAATGGTCAGTTGTGCACCTATTACGTCATCAGTCACCAATTTGTCTGAATATATAAACATTTATAGCTTTCTCAGTAGTAGTCCAATTCCTATCAAACTTTTTTTGCTCTGTTTATCTAATTTTTCTGCTCCTGTTGAAGAGATATTTTTTTTGGGTAGAACATCCTTTTAAGTTTTGGGCGTTGTAGTCAATTCTGAATGTTTACGCTAAATTTCACCACCCTATGTCATTAAAGACTCTCGTCGTGTGGGCGATGTTTTATTTTTGCTTTTTGGAAAAGATTTTGTCGTCTTCCACCGGCCTCCAAATGAGCAGTCATTCAATATGCGACAAGAAAATGAGTGGCACCCGCAAAAAAAGAGATATCTCTTAATGCCCCGGTCACATAGGACCCCGGAAGCAACACGATTCACCCCTACTCTTTGTTAACTCACAGTTAACTGCCTCAGAACAACGAGTCGGGGTGATTCGTGTTGCTTCCGGGGTCCTATGTGACCGGGGCTTTAGACTGCACACCACCAATTATATCCCCATTGACTTGTGTGTAAACAAAAAAAAAACAAAAAAACAAAAAGTAAACATTTCATAAAAGATCAGGGTGCTAGTAGCGGTAACACTCAGACTTTAATTTTTAGTCCTCAGTATTTTGTTCATCTTCAGGAAACGTGAAGGGTGGTCTTTCAGCTCATTCTCTCACAAAAGGGTCTGAAAATACCTATAACTACCTACAAATTTCCTTGGAGAATGTGAAATTTTTCACAAGGCTGACAAAATGGCCCCTAAATCCTATTCGGAGCAATTTCTGCCATCTCATGGGACTCATCCGAACCACCAATAGTTCTTCTTAATACCCATATGAAAAATATTTCTAGATTGTGTGCCAGTTAATTTATATTATCATTTCTTTTAATTTTCAAAATCAACCATGGTCACCTGACATCATTAGTGGCGTGCAGTCTCACTTGTTCAGACTCTGCCTGTCCAAGGTAAATTTCCTCCATTCTAATTTTAAGGGGAACCAACCCTGGAATTATCGTGCTCCAATTGAATGAAAAAAAAAGGATCATATATATGAACAAACTGTAAACATTTGAGCAAATCGGATTACCCGTTCAAAACGTACGAATTTTCAAAGTAGCACAGATAATTAATACGATCCCTGTCGCTGACACGCATCCATGTCGGACAACTCCTCATTCACTCTGTATACAATATTTCAAATTCCTCCTCCCTCCCCCCCTCCCCCCTAAAAAAACCTTTTTCTTTCGTTTGTATAACTTTCCTTTATTGATTCTGGATGTATTTTGAGAATAATGATGTTGAGCCCCTTCTCAAAATTTTACATTAATCATTTTTTTTTTAATTCTATGTATAAAGTGGATGAGGATTGTCAGACATGACGTCACATATTCCGTCGATGTTGCCAATCGCGTGGATTTCCATCAGCGGCAGGGATCGTCATATCTCTGTGAATTGGAAAATTCGTAACTTTTGAACGGATTGTCGGATTTTGTTGAAAAACAAACTCATTTTTGAAGAATTTGTTCAATTGATTTTTCCTCAGTCATTGAGAACAAGACAATCACAGGGGTTGGTTCTTCTTCAAAGGGGAACCCAATATTTCAAAGGTGAACCAACCGCTTGGATCATCGTGCTATCATTGAATGGAGAAAATGAGATGAACAAACTGTGAAAATATGAGCAAAATCGGAGAACCCGTTCAAAAGTTATAAATTTTCAAATTCACAGAAATCTCTGCCAGTGCCGCTATTTTTTTTGTGGAAGAATGAGAAAGTCCTTACCCATGACTTTGACTAATAAATCTTCGGTTTAAGAAATAAAATATTTATAAAATTCAAACAAAAGGCAGATTTTAGATCGATCTTAACATTGGTTTATGATATACAAAACATACAATATTTCAGAATGGTACAATGTTAATAGACCCGGTCATGTGTGGCTCAGTGGTAGAGCGTTTGCCCCATGAACGGAAGGTCGTGGGTTCGATCCCCGGTCGAGTCATACCAAAGACTTTAAAAAATGGGACCACCTGCCTTCTTGCAGGGCGCTCGGCATTTATGAAAGGAGAAGGGTAAAAATAACTTTATGTTATGCAGGGCCTGCTGGAAGAGCAGCTAGTTTACAGCTGAATGTGGCTACCCTGGGTAAATAAGACATTATTATTATTATTATTATTATTATTATTATATTAACGAAACCTAATGTTGTGTGTATAAATAGTTTAAACTTGTGGCGAGATGTGTCCTATTATGAAACTATATACCAATATAAATTTGTATACATTATAGACACGGGCTATACACTATTGGGCTGTGAGAAAAAAAAATGTGTGAAGTGCTGCTACACCTAAAACAATAAAGTAATAAAAATCCAAGTCAGAGTGAAGCCTGAAAAGCTACAATAGGCGGGTTTACTTATATATTCAGATTTATGTGCGTTTAGCGTAGTTACGTGGTATTCCATAGACCGGTTGATAACAATAAGACTACAATAATTGGAGTGCAGTTTGCATACATTACTTGTTGCTATGTCAGGCTAGCCTAGGGCAAGCTTTCGGGTTGTCAAGAACAACCTTTGTGTTTGAGGTATGCATAAAATGTGCATCTATTAGTAAACCCACCTATTAGAAACAAGTATACATTATTATGTCCAACAGTACACCAATAAATACAATCTGCAGGCTCATGTCTTGAATTGAAATCGTTTTATTTTTTTAAAAGAACTTTACTAATATAGGCTACATAATCATGAAGGCCTGCTGGGCAATTCCATGTTTTGCCATGTCTGTTGCGCTTACTGCGAATGCATACATTGATGGAACTTTAAAATGTGATAAAGCCCCGGTCACATAGGACCCCGGAAGCAACATGATTCACCCCGACTCGTTGTTCTAAGGCAGTTAACTGTGAATTAACACAGAGTCGTGTTGCTTCCGGAATCCTATGTGACCGGGGCAAGTGTGACACAGATGATATCTGTCTCATACGTTGAATTTCAACAAATTTCGATGGATACTTTTCAAGAGTTGCAGCTTTTCGGGCACAACGGACATGACGCACTTCCGTGGAATTACCGTTATAATATTACAATTATCAATTTTGAAATAGTAATCTAAAAATGGGTAATAGCAAATTACTCCATATTGAATGGAAAATAAACCTTGTAACGAACCAAAATTTAAAAGGAAAAGTAATGAAGAAAAGATCATACTATATAATTAAAACAGAAGTTTCGTCCAAACCCTTTCTATATCATATAAGAAAGATAATTTTAACATTTGATGAATAACGCTCTGAAAAAATAAGAAAGACAATGTTAAAATATAACATATAACGCTCTGAAAATAAGGAAAACAATGTTGAAATTTAATATATAACGCTCTAAAAATAACCAAAACTAAAATTGTTAAAAAACTAAACAAGACCAAACACTGTGATCAGAAGGGACGAATGATTTGGGACAAAGAAAACAACTTCATTCAAGCACTCACAAAAGCTAGATTCACAAATGATATAACGTTTCATGGGCGTTAGATGTTTTACCAACTGTTTTTCTATGTAACACTTTGGATTTATTACTGTTGTATTTTTTGGATTTTATTTTTGTTTTATGATGTATGTTGTACTGTAAGGACCCCATTGGAAATAAGCCTTTTGGCTTTCATGGGTCATCCTTGTCATGGTATTGTATATGTTTATATCTGACGAATAAAATCAAATCAAATCAAATCAAATTCAAATCGATATTCCTCACCTCTTTTTGTGTGGAAATATGTCAAACAGGTGTTGCACAATGAATAGCGATGGGACTTTATTTTGTGTGTATCCACTCCTATTGTGAAAGCCGGAATGACGGTTTTTTTTACTTTGTCCAAATCCTTTGTCCCTCCTGCATGCTCAAAGTAAGACCATGAATGAAAATGATCTGATAAATATTTCAAAATACTTCTATTACAAGGCGAAAACTTTCAAAAGCTACAATACACGTTTTNGAGGGGGGCTGTGAACACCTGTAATAAATCAGTTTCATAATGTATTCAAATGCTCTCTTCTTTGTCAAACGTATAATGACAAACTATTTTTTTTTTCACCTAATGTAAAATAATACTATTTCAATGGAAGAAATGTGGATAACATGAAGTAGATGTTGCTAGGTTGGTCAAGCCACAATGTTTGTCCAACCTAGCAACGTTAATGTATGCAAGTTGCATTCTGACTATTATACTCTTGTCTTTTGACAGATGTATACATAGTTTATCTTGGGGCAAAAGTGAATAAATTTGAATACATTACGAAAGTGGTCTATTAGGGTGCTCCCCGGATTACGTCGAACACTAATCAGGAATTACATTACATATTCACTGTGACGCACGGAAAGAGGAAAAGAGGAGCAAAAAAAATAATAATTACAAGCTAGCTTATAAGGCACATGTGTAGTTGGCACAAAAGCGAGGAAATCTCTTTCAAATTGTCATTCCACGCGGAGTCATAATGAATAGCGTCAAATTCCCCCATACCTAGGAATGCTATATAGACAGTCATTTGAGGCGTCTCGCAACAATGGAGTTTTACGCAAAAGTACTCTGTGAATGATCATTTCTGTGCCCTGTTTTTTTTTCTTTTTACAGGGAAACCCACGAAGGATGGAATCCAGTATACGAAAGCATTATGTCAGGAAGGCAATAAATATTGCATATTAAGAAGACGAAGAGGTTTTACCAATAGATGCAACTTTAATGCGCATTCCGCCCACATGGCTTGTTCTTGACATCCCGAAAGCTTGCCAGAGGCTTGCCTGACGAAACAACATATGTATATGCGAATGGAGTCCAAGTATTGTGCTTCAATATGCCACTTTCGTAGTGTATTCAAATTCATTAATGCTTGCCTCGAGACGACCATATACTCAGCCGTTTGTCCAACCGAGCAACGTTAAAAGAAGAGTCTACTCAAAAATTATATTTCTTCAACAGCAGCAGAAGAAATAGATGAACAGAACAAAAAAAGTTTGAGGAAAATCGGACAACTAGTAAGAGAGTTATGAATGTTTGAATATTTAGACAAATTGGCAACTGGTGACGTCACAGGTGCACAACTGACCATCTATTACATTCATATCAATGGCATAAAATGTTACTTTTTCCAGCAAAATATGATTTCCTCAAAACTTTAACCAACGGATATCTTTATGATAGATATATAAATCCACTATTTGCATGCTTACATTCATACAAACTTTGCAACTTTCTGTAAAAATAATGAATTTTGCACCATATTTATAATGAAAGCTTTAGTAAGTTTTGCGCCCATGATGTCATCAAATTGGCATCATCTCTAGAAATTTCAACTGATATGCCCATTTTTTTCAAATCTTTAAAAATTCATAACTTTTTTATTACTTGTCCGATTTTCTTCAAACTTGTTTTGTTTCTGCATCTGTTAAAAAAATTATTGTTTTGGGGTAGACTCTTCTTTTAATGTTGCAAGTAGCATTTTTACCATCGCATTCTCATTGTTTGTTGACGGTTGAATGCTTAGCTCGTCCTGGTACAAACAAGAATAAATTTGAATACATTACGAAAGTGGGCTAAACTTTAGCTGTTTAAGGAATAGACCACGTTCGTAATGTAATCAAATTAATTTACGTTTGCCCAAAGACAAAGTATGCATTCAGCTGCCAGAAGATAATGAGAGTTCAGTAGTCGGAATGCCTCTTGCATATATTAACGTTGCTCGGTAGGACAAACATTGCAGCTTGACCAACCTAGCAACAACCACTTCATGCTATCAACATTACTTCTATTGAAATACAATTTTTTTATATCGGGTGAGCAAACAGTTTGTTATTGTGCGTTTGACAAAGATGCTGGAATAAAATTTGAATACATTACGAAAGTTGTCTATTACTACTGACTACGTTCGTTGGCAAGAGGAGAGCATAAATTTGAATTTAATAGTCAATCAGCGCCTATACAGCGTTCAGATCACACACTTAGAAAAAAAAGGTGCACTATTGCACAATACTGTATTGCTCATTTTCCTCAGTGTGCAAGCTTTAAAAGCAGAGTCTACCCAAAAATAATATTTCTTCAGCAGGAGCAGAAAAAATAAATGAACAGAACAAAAAAGTTAGAGAAATATCGGACAACCAATAAGAAAGTTACGAATGCTTATATGCTTATATATTTAGACAAATTGGCAACCGATGACGTCACAGGTGCACAACTGACCATTTATCACATTCATGTCAATACCATAAAATGTTACTTTTTCCCCCCAAAAAAAATGATTTCCTCAAAACTTTAACCCTAGGATATCTTTATGATAGATAAGTAGATCCACAATTTGCATGTTTACATTCATACAAACTTTGCAACTTTCTGTAAAAATTATGAATTTTCCACCATATTTATAATGAAACTATGGTTAGTTGTGCACCCATGATGTCATCAAATTGGTAACATCTCTGGAAATTTCCACTGATTTGCCCATTTTTTTCAAGTCTTTAAAAATTCATTACTTTTTCATTACTTGTCCGATTTTCTTCAAATTTTTTTTTCTTTTATTCACCAATTTTTCTGCTTCTGTTATGAAATATCATTTTTGGATAGACTCTTCTTTTAACAAAATAATTACTTTCAAAATGCGGTAGATGTGCTGTTCGAACCCACATCATAAGAGATCACTTCATTCCAGGTATGACAATTTACCGACTGAGCTGTGTATCTGCTCTTATTGGGCGATGGACTTAATGACATTAGAATTGTTGTCAGCCCAAACTGGATACTTTTAAATGGATTGTCACTGTTCATGTATTATATGGAGTCTATGTTTGATATATTATAAATCCTCCCGGCACCGGCCGAAAGCAACGAACAGCTCAGTCGATAAAGCGTTTGGCTTGGAATGGAGGTTCGAACCTCATTGCTGATGCATTTTAAGAACTTTACTTTTTGCAAATTATTGCACTATTATGAAAAAGGTACAATATTGCACCCTACGATGGTTCCTGTACTGCATTATTTTGCACTCTTAAAGCCCAAGTATAGTTTTGGTAAAGATGAAGAAATGTAAATTTCGGGGGTGTTTATCATGACATGTAATTCTTATACACATTTTGAGACCAAAGCATATTTTTTCACGAACTGATTCTTTTGAAAATTTGAATTTGACCGTGAAATCATATTTACCGCCCTCTCTTGGTTATAGCATAATTTTGCTC
Source organism: Temnopleurus reevesii (assembly GCA_036244855.1). Classification (NCBI taxonomy): domain Eukaryota; kingdom Metazoa; phylum Echinodermata; class Echinoidea; order Temnopleuroida; family Temnopleuridae; genus Temnopleurus; species Temnopleurus reevesii. The sequence goes on along the minus strand of BQKZ01002337.1, from coordinate 47,711 downwards.
GTTATCGGGCAAATACAAAGTCATTTCCGAGATTTGACAATATAATGATATAGAGATATACACAACAATTAAATTCTGAAATTTTCATCCATTTCTGAGCATGGGAAGTTGTCCTTTTCAAAAAAGAAAATATTGAAATAGTGTGGTGCAGCACCACACTAAAAAAAATGCACATTTTAGGTTATAGCTTTTCCCAAACGCGTTCATTTTTCGCACAATCTTTTGTGCAATATGTTTATGATACTATATTTCATTTTATATAGATTTGAAGACAAAATCTGGTGATAAAAATATTCACTTTCACCAAAACTGTACTTGGGCTTTAACGATGCGACGTTGCACTCTTTTTCTTAGTGTACAGTAATTCGCTTTCTTCTTTTTCTGACCAAATAGAATAGCGTTTGGAGTGACGATAATTTGTGCCGGAAATTCGGAAAAAATANTACGTTTGCCCAAAGACAAAGTATGCATTCAGCTGCCAGAAGATAATGAGAGTTCAGTAGTCGGAATGCCTCTTGCATATATTAACGTTGCTCGGTTGGACAAACATTGTAGCTTGACCAACCTAGCAACAACCACTTCATGCTATCAACATTACTTCTATTGAAATACAATTATTTTATATCGGGTGAGCAAACAGTTTGTCATTGTGCGTTTGACAAAGATGCTGGAATAAAATTTGAATACATTACGAAAGTGGTCTATTACTACGTAACTCCGTTCGTCGGCAAGAGGAGAGCATAAATTTGAATTTAATAGTCAATCAGCGCCTATACAGCGTTCAGATCACACACTTTGAAAAAAGGTGCACTATTGCACAATATTGTATTGCTCACTTTCCTCAGTATACAAGCTATAACAAAATAATTACTTTCCAGATGCGGTAGATGTGCTGTTCGAACCCACGTCATAAGAGATCACTTCATTCCAGGTATGACAATTTACCGACTGAGCTGTGTATCTGCTCTTATTGAGCGATGGTCTTAGTGACATTACAATTTATTGTTGTCAGCCCAAACTGGATACTTTTAAATGGATTGTCACTGTTCATGTATTATATGGAGTCTATGTTTGATATATTATAAATCTTTCAGGCATCGGCCTAAAGCAACGAACAGCTCAGTCGACAAAGCCTTTGACTTGGAAGGGAGGTTCGAACCCCATTGCTGCTGCATTTTTAAACACGTGTTTTTTAAAGTAAATTATTGCACTATTATGAAAAGGTGCACTATTCCACCCTAAGATGGTTCCTGTACTGCATTATTTTGCACAATGGTGTAACGTTGCACTCTTTTTCTTTGGGGGTGTTGTTCAAAATCAACTGCAACGTTGCAAATTGTAACGCGTATTTTCATTCGCACACGGTATGCGCATTTAACAAGACGCACATGAATCAATGATATTGATTGCCGCGTTTCGATCAACTGCAACTTACGATCAATTGTAATTTTTGAGCAACACCCCCTTAGGGTGCATTAATTCGCTTTCTTGTTTTCTGACCAAATAGAATAGCATTAGGAGTGACGATAATTTGTGCCGGAAATTCGGAAAAAATATGGTAAAAATTTATTATCGAGGTGGTGTTTACGAACAATAGTACAATACCTCAAAATTTCATATCATATGAATGTTTTAAAAATTCAAGGTAATATTTTCATATCCGTATAGAAACCCCATAAAAACATTGGAAATTATGAGACAATGTACAAAGATAAAGAAATCGTCACACGATACAACTATTTTGGGCAATCATGATTTCAAAACCAATATCACCGGTGTCATCATAAATTCATATATACCAGGATATACATTCAATTCTGACATGTGCGTTTTACCTTGACAATTGTATGTACTTCCCGGATAGGAAAAGTCAATAATTTTACAAAAAAAACACAATGGCGTTCGTGTTTCCTTTACCCTGTTTTCCATTCGCATATCAAGTGACAGAACATAATAAATATCTAAATGACAACGTAGCGTCACGAAGTCGTATGATTTTATAAAACGGTGGACGGTGACTTGTAGACGGTAGAAAATGAGTGCGCATCTGGTCTGCTCAATGAATGACAAGTGCTCATCTGATGTGCGCATCATTAATTGCGCACATCAGACGCGCACTCGTTTTATACCGTCCACAAGCCACCGTCTAACAATTTCGAAAACCCACTATAATAATTCATTGGTGGGGGAGCAGAGCTATTGAAATTCTCAATCATAATGCATCGTGTGGTTACAATAGCTCCGTTTTGATCTTTTGACGAGATAACCTTGGTGATTTCGCTGTGGACCCGTGTCATGAATCAATACGGTGACTACGAAACAAGTCAAACGGACTTTGTAAAAATGGCGTTAACAGCTAGCATATACAGTGAATTCACATCAAATTGCAACAACGACCCGCAGATAATTCCAAATACTTTACTACCCCATCCCGTGATAATAATGCTGGTTCCCGGTCAATTCTGGCCTCAGTATTATTTTACAATTACAGATATTCTTTGACATGTTTGATGGGTATCAATAAAAATTCGAATTTAATGGAATTTTATCAATTAGTCTACAGTAAGGCAGGGAAGGATAGGATAGGGACAAATTGTGTTCTTGTTTTTTTTTATTGTTAGGCGCAGTATGTCCAAAGAATATAAGTACATTTTTATTCGTAAAGACATATTATAGCTCACGTATTGGCAAATGAATAACTCAGAAGAACAACATCTTTCATTTGAATTCGTCCGTAAAAATATACTAATAAATTTTAGTAACACATAATTATAAAATGCAATAAACGTGAAACATTTGAGAGAAACCACATACGGTACATTTTGAGCAAAGCTGGTTGCATCAGACGTTTTGAAGGAATATGCTGGTTTACTAATCTACTAAAAGATGCATATATGCCTATTGATTATGAATTCTCGATACACAAATGTTGTTCTGACAGCCCGAAAGGTCGTCACGGGGTGTGTTTTATCAAGATTTGTCGCAGCGACAAGGAGTCATTTTCCGACAGTTCCCATAGCAACTGTCAGCGACAGTGCTTTTCATCCAATCACAATCGAGGAATTTGTCAGCGCTGACTAATTGTCACTGCGACAAATCTTGATAAAACACCCCTGGGCTTGCCCGACATAAAGCAATAAGCAATGTACGCAATCTAGATGTTCAATTATTGTAGTATAATTGTTACTGATCAGTCTATACGGTTACTCCACTCACCAAAAAATAACTTGCTCTGATTAAAACCATAATACCTAAACTAACATAATTATATAACAAAAAGTTTGAGTAAAATCGGGCAATAAATAACAAAGTTCCAAATATTTGAAAAAAAATATAGAATAATTCAAGCAGTTATATTTTGTGCAAATTTGGAACTTTAGATTACTTGACATGGCGTGGTGATAACATACGTTTGTCACTTCTCTATAATTTGCTTTTTAAACCTTTATATTTTTCTCTAAGAGCAAATTACTATTTCTTGATAAATCCATTTAGTTTTATGCATCCAAAATCATGATTAAGTACTGAATAAAACTTCACAAATTAATTCCCATATCATAAATTAGATTTAATAAACAATGAATGATAAGATGATGTATTCATATTGTATTGCTCTAATTTACAGAATGTAAATATTTTAAAACTTATTCAGTGACGTATGTCTACTGTGTCTGTATAAATATCAGTATGAATATTTCGATTATTATTTTTTATTTGTATTATACTGTTTTTTTCGATGTATTATGCTTGTTATTGTTTTGCTTCTTCTTCTATGCATGATTTTTTTGTCATTGTAAATCTAAAGTGAAAAGATATTCATTACCAATATTGATTATTGTGAACCGTAATTTTACTGACGTGAAGCCATAATAACAACACAAAATACATATATCATATCAAGTATATTGTTTAGTACAGTCATATTTATCTATAGAATTACGTTTACTTTTCATTATGAACAATATTTCAGACCTTATAATACGCTTCATGTATAGAAGTGACGTACATTCTCATCTCCACGTCATGTCACCAAATGCGACCCAAAGTTTCCAATTCGCTTAAAATATAAATGTTGAATAATCTTTTAATTTATTTTAAAGTTTCATAACATTCTCATTAATTGTCCGATTTCATTCAAGCTCTTTGCTCTTTTGATCTGTTTGTCTAAGTATTTTTACTTTTCAATTAAAGCGCAAGATTTTTCTGGCTGGAGTCCTCCTTTGAGGAATGCTACGTAGTACCATTCGTCGTCTGCATTAAACGTGCACACATTTGAATCTATTAAACGTATCAGTTTTGGAGAGCAATAATATCACAATAAGGCAGTTTTTTCAATTACAAATTAGAACATATTCATAGTGTGTTTGAAGTCGACGCAATTAAGGCCTTGAGTAGATTATCTTCACAAGCAAACCGCCCCGCCTGTAAAATGAATGTGAATTCACACTTCCGGACACATACCATCGGAAACGCATTCGTCTAGCCCCGACCCGCCGGCAGTCAATCCCAATGGTGGTCCGTTGAATTAACTATTAAGCCCCGGTCACACAGGACCCTGGACGCAACACGATTCACCCCGACTCTTTGTTAATTCACAGTTAACTGCCTCAGAACAACGAGTCGGGGTGAATCGTGTTGCTTCCGGGGTCCTATGTGACCGGGGCTTTAGTTGGCGTTTTGTTGCGATGTTCAAACTTAAATAGACCATGGGCCGATTGCTCGAAATAGTCCTAGCTATCCTCTTCTTGCTAAGACGTCTTGTCTTCTTGTTCCACCCTCATAACATAGGCATTAGCGTTGAAACGACTATGTAAAGAGGATGGCATAAGAACGCCTTAGCATGAAGAGGATAGCTAAGACTTTTTCGTGAAATTGGCCCCAGGATACGAGCGATAATCATCTCCCAATCTTGTACACATTTATTTTTATGCATGTAAAAATAATTTGTGAATACATCACCTCGTATAACACCACTTTTTCATCCTGAAAATACTAATCTTTACTCGGCCTATATTTTCCCTTTAACCTAGAATGTATACAAGAATCAATTTCCGCAAGTGTAATGACAATGATCAAAATAACAGTCTGGCATGTGGATCCAATTATAGTGTAAAACTGGTGACGGATAACCTTGAACGATGGAAGCATTTTGTTTTAGAAAACGGAATGACATTATCTTTTTTTAATTTTAATTTGGGCATGTCTCATCATGAGTACCGTGGAACAGGTTGCTAAAGACCTCGCACCACTAATTACATCCTCATTTACTTGTGTGTAAAAAGTAAAAGGTAAAACATCATCAAAAATAAGTGCTAGGTTTTTGCTGTTGTTGTCGTTGTTGTTGTTTAGGTTATGGTGTTTCAGTCAAGTTAGGGACAGTGCTAGGAACAGTAACATTCAGACTTACAGTTTTTCGTAGATCATCTTATTTTGTTCATCTTCATGAAATATGAAGGGTGGTCTTTCAGCTCATTCTCTCACAAAAGGGTCTGAATTCTAAACTACCCATAAATTGGCTTGGAGCATGTTAAACACGATATAAACTTCATGTATTTTTGAAAAATTATAGTCGAACGCGAATTCAATACTCCTTTGTAATGCTATTCAAATCAGAACCGGCTTGCGATTGTTGTATCCGCACAGCTGAATACACGGCGTATGGTTCTATTTTCTGTGGCCCACTTAACTTTTCGGAAATAATTTATATCGTGTTCTTACAGAATATGTTAAGGGGCCTGTATTACATAAAGAGATGCAATTAATTTTGCAATTATTTGTATCTCTTTGATGCACATTTTCCCATAGTTATAGACGTAAAACAAATGTTCATCGCGAGTTTAATTGCATCTTTTATGTTGCAGGCCCATGATCTGCTTGATGCCTGCTCTAACTTTTTGTTATAATAAATTGAAAGATACGTCTCAAAAGAGGATACTTAATAGAGAAAACCAGCTCAACAAAAAAAGGAGTTCTATCCCTGTTCACCCCTTGTAAAGCCCCGGTCACATAGGACCCCGGAAGCAACACGATTCATCTCGACTCGTTGTTCTGAGGCAGTTAACTTTGAATCAACAAAGAGTCGGGGTGAATCGTGTTGCTTCCGAGGTCCTATGTGACCGGGGCTTAAGCATCATGGCAAAATTGCAACATGATGCTTGAAGCAAAATTTGTCTTTAAAAGGGTAAATTTATTCTTAAAAATTGAGATAAAAGTCATTCATCTTCATTCTAGAATTTAAATGATGAATTGATTATGATGATTTAAAACATTGGCAATGGAATCATCAAACGATCTGATGAGTACTGTTCATAATTATCATAGGTACAAATCAAAATAAAATGAAGGATATTAAAGTCACGTTTCAAATTCACGAATTGTTCACAAATATATACAGTTAAAACCTTTCAAAAGAATTCCAGCACACCAGCGCAAAACTCGTACTATTTACTACTATAAAATACGTAATGTTCGACATGGCCTAAACTAACGTCTGCTCGCTAAAGCCCCAGTCACATATATGCCCGGAAGCAACACGATTGAACACGATTAGTTGTTACGTTCACTGTAAACTGCCTCCGAACAAAGAATCGTGTTGAATCGTGTTGCTTCAGGGTTTCTATGTGACTAGGGCATAAGACGTCTTAACTTCTTGTGCTATCCTCTTAACAAAGACGTATCAGAATTTGTGTCTATGTTAAGCATGTACCACAAGAAGTAAAATAGTTACCCGACGCCAAAAACCACTTGTTATAGACAAACAAACATGTGGGTAGAATTGGACAATAGAGTGATAATGGGACTGACCAACGGAAGAATGCCCACGCATGGGCCTTATAGACCAGTTTCATAATTTATTCAAATTGTATGCACGCTTCTTTGTCAAATATATCAAACGCACAATGACCAACTATTTGTTCATGTGCTATTAAATAATGACATTTCAATAGAAGGAATGTAAATATCGCACAGTGGTTGTTGCTAGGTTGGTCAAGCTACAATGTTTGTCCAACCTAGCAACGTTAATGTATGTAGCGTTCTGAATATTGTACATCCATCATTTTCTGACTGTGGAAGACACAGTTTGATTTGGGGCAGACGTGAATAAATTTGAATACATTACGAAAGTGGTCTAATACGGAGCCTAAGACAATGGTGAACTGGCCGTATTATTTTGGGTTAATAGACCATTTTCGTAATGTATTCAAATATATTCACGTTTGCTCGTATGTATTTAGCTGTCAACAAACAAGGAGAGTACAATAATCAGAATGCTACTCGCATACGTTAATGTTGCTAGGTTGGACAAACATTATAACCTGACCGACCTAGCAACAACCACTGCATGCTATCTACATTGCTTCTATTGAAATACTATTATTTTATACTTCAGGGGCCGATTATTCGAAATGGTCTTAGCTATCCTCTTCTTGCTAAGACGTCTAGACTTCTTGTGTCACCCTCGTAACATAAACATTATCGTAGGTATGACTATGTTAAGAGGTTGGCACAAGAACTTAAGACGCCTTAGTATGAAGAGGATAGCTAAGACCATTTCGAGCAACTGGCCCCAGGTGAACAAATTGAGCAGATCGAGCGTTTGACAAAGAAGCGTGTGTAGGATTTTAATACATTACGAACATGGCCTATTTCATGCACTTAGGCAATGTAGGCCTACAAGTTATATCTTTTTAAACCTCAAATATCCTTGAACATGTTTAAAGCAATATGCGGGTTTACTATTAGATGTAAATTTTATGCATACTTTTAACACAAAGGATGTTCTTGACAACCCTAAAGCTTGCTCGACATAGCAACAAGTAATTTATGCAAACTGGATTCCAGGTATTGTAGTTTTATTTTTATCAAATGGTTTAATGAATACCACGTAACTACATGAAACGCACAGAAATTTGAATTAATAAGTAAACCCGCCTATTGTAATCTGTGACAGTCTGCCTATATTAAGCTCAAATAGTCTTTTCAAATAAACATTCAACTAGAATTAAATCTTCGCCAAGAAAGTGTTGAAAATAGGTGTTGGGAAAATGTGACATAAAGTGGGTATTTTGACCACCTTCGTGGTTCACGAGAAATATGATACAGACTTTTGATATTTCATTATGGCAAAATTGTATTATGAAACGTATATACCTTTGATTAAAAGAAAATCACTGCTATCCTACCTCCTACACCTTCTAACCCTGATACATTTAAATTATTCATATTTTTTTTTGTACAGTAGGAGTTGTTATTACTTTAGAATACAATTATCAAATATATTAATATTTTTTCTTAATAAACTGTGTTGACATTAGATTCCAACACCAGTGCAATTTGCTGTAGCGTTGTTGTATGTGCTCCAAACATCATAAAGATTTTTGGGGTTTTTACCGATCCCATGGACTGTCATGGTGTTCTTGTCTCGCAGTGAGCATGTGTCTGTCTTGCCACCCCAGTTCTTGAAGCCGGAGTGTCCTATGGGTCCGTAGCCGAGTCGCTTGGTGAGGATGCCTTGGAAGGCATCATCAACGTTGATCAAAGACGTCCGCATTGACGTCCAGTACAGATCTGTGACAGTTTCAGCTGACAGGATGTAACCCCCGCCGCTGCAATATGGCGGGTAAAAGTGGCCGAAGTACATGTTATCTGGAACGTGGTAACGCTTCAGACCCTTGTGCGAGGGAATACTCGGCGAGTATCTGATGCTGGCGTAGAGCCGCGATCCTACAAAGAACTTCGTCAGGGCTTCGCCGCGACTCCGTAGGTTTTTGATGTAGGATATGATGTTGTGGAAATTGACGAACATGTCTTCATCTCCTTTGTAGAAGTACTTGGCATGCTGGCAGTTTTCGGAGATCCACTTGAGTCCGAGGATGACCTTGAGGGTGAGGTTCTGGAAGGACTCGTGGAAGCTTGCTCGGATGAGGTCGCCATGTTGGATGTCTTCGTGGCGGAGTTGGTTTCGGAGCTGATCGCTTTCTTCAACCTTCTCGCCCATGACGAAGACGCAACGGATTGTTTCTCCTAAGATCTCGCGTTGTCCACACCACGTCTCCCTTATGGCTTGGCGCATACCCGAATGATCAGGGGGCGTACTGATCAGGACAATCATGAAAATATCCAGCGGATTCCCATTCTTGTCATATCATATGTGTGGATTGTTAAACTTATACGCCATGACTTTCTCTAGATACGCGCGATTGTCTACACCTGCAGGTAAGACGAGATCTAAGTCAGGGTCAATGCAATCTTTCAAAAGAGTGGCATTATCAATGTTTGCCCAAGCGTCGATTAGTTCCTGGGTCTGCTTAGGTCCTCGCATCGTCACTGCATTTTTAGCGGCGCATACATCCTTGAGTTGAAGGGGTTGTCGAGTAAACATATCATCATCTATTAGCGTCCAATTCCTCTCTTTACTTATAATCGAAATAAAAACATCCGCAATGGGAACGATGGAAGAGCGCCGATGGACACTCTCTACGAACTCGATGGCAACTCTTCTAGTGAATACGTAACCATTTTCGTCGGTGCAAAATGGCGGGAAAAATTCACCAGAATACTGTTCAGGAGCCACGTAAAACATCCCCGACTCGAGCCGCTGTACCTTGGAATTAGTCACAACCTTGCCCATCCAAGTCTTAGAATCCGACACATTGTTGTTCTCACAGTACTCCAAACGCTCCAGAAGTCTTTTCGTCATAACCACCGTATCCTCGCTCACAAATAGGACATAGTTGAAAGAACTACACTCATCCAAGATCCAAGACAGTCCATGTATCAACGGAACGGTTGTCTTTATCTGCATGTCGTAGACAAAATTACCGCGAAGTAAATCTCCATGAGCTTTAATTTCTTTCGACAGATCTTCGGCATCGGTCGTTTTCTCGTCTCTTTGGCGTTTTCCAGTGACGAAGAGAACTTGGATTTTGGTGCCATTGGTTCTATCAACCTTCCCCCAGGTTTCCCGTATTGCCTGCCTCAACTCAGTATTCTGAGGAAGAGAGGAGACTAAAGCAATCACTCTTGCTCCTTTGCTGCATGATATATTAAGACCTATATCGGATTGATGGCCTCTCCATACAGAGCTCTTAGTTTTTGTCGAATTATGTTTGTCAGGTTTCTGGGTTGGTCCACTTTTAGGCAGCTTTTGTCGGTATGATTCCTCGGTAGCACGTTTCTCCTCCTCCGAATTCCCCGTTCCCTCTCCAATTGCTTTGCCACGCCTTCCATCACGCACGCTTTCAGACAGATGAGTCGTCAGATGTGTGGTTAAAAAGTTCCCCACGACAAAAAACACCAATATAATGAATAAATACTTGATTTGCTGCCGTCGAGGAAACATTTTGATTATTCCATTTGAGTTCTGGTAAGATATTCGATTTCACACAATGTTCCACAAATAGTTTACTTGGTATATGTCCACGTAGGGTTTTCACACTGCCAACACTTCAGAATCACAATCGTTTCGTTCCAAATGATACAATTGTGAAGTCATAAAGATTACACTCGACTATAGTGCAGGAAGTCGCAAATGCGGGAGCTTTTGCACAGTTTATTGAGGGGTAAAACACAGCAGAAGAGGTGCTATTTCCTTCAAAGACTTAGCCCGGCTTATGACGGCGGAGGAACTAATTAGTCTTCTGGCGTGCTAATGACTCAGCCACTGGGAACTAGTGCAGGGTAACTGACAGAACAGAAATGAACAGCCGCCCGTTTCTTGTCAGGCACTCCGCTCAACACCACAATTGGATAACTTTGCGCTTTCGTGTCCTCACGATGGGATCACCGGAGCTCCATTATGCTCATCAGCGCATGCGCCATGAGTACAGACAATGCAGCTACTACACGATGATTCTATTATGATTGTGCACTCTCTGCATTTTGCTCTTATTTTCCTTCCTCCTCCAAATCAAGGTAGCTATTATCGTTCGTTCACAGAGATACGCTCCCGCGAATTATCACAAAAACACTTTGCAGAATTTTAAGGAAAAAAATAGAAATGTAACGCTCTGTCTGCGTTCGTTGTCTCCAACAGTCAGGGGTATATTGAGTTTGTACTCGACGAAATATCCTTTTAGATGAATTAATTCAGGTATTGATGAACGATGATGCGTGATCAAATTAATCATAGAGCGATAGTTAATTCGCAGTCCCTTCCATTGTGATTGAAATAATTCTAACGAATTGACTTTTTTGTAAGCGTTTTTTCCTCTCGGTGGACTCAGCGTGAGATCATTCGCAGACAAACGTCACTGAACAATTCAGATGGCATTTATACAGTGTAGTTACCATCTGAATGTCAATATGTCATTAATATATGTGTACCATGAAACTCTAAATGGAATTTTTCAAATCATGATGGATGATTTATCAATGCTCATTAATACCAAAGTGCAAAGACCTTATAAACACAAACAAGTAATCTGAGCTTATTTATACATATCAATTTCCCAACTGACGCTGGTTGATTAAATTGTAGAAGTAATGATATAAATAGCAATGATCACAAGGAAATATGAGTTTTGATGTGCCTATTCCGTTTACCGAAACTGATATGAGTACTATTTCATGGCAAAAGGATGTTAAATATTCGAAAATCAAAGAACTGTTTCGAAACATCTAGACCATTCTTAATTCATCTGGACACAACAGGGCGGTGTTTAACCAAGTCGTTCTTAAAGTTACGCACGATTTTATGTTAACGAGTTACGCATAAGATTCTCGATCATTCAGCGCAAGAACTGGTACCAGTCGTGCGTAAAGTCGTTCTTATAGTCTTCCTCATCTTGGTGATTATGGTTAAACACCACCCTGAAATGTTTTAACCACCTAATTGAAAGTAGTATAACTTTTTTTAACCGGGTAGTTTCCGGTAACCATGGTAAAACACTTTCAGATAATGTTTATCAACTATCGAGTAAGCGTTGTGCAAATTCAATACAATGTCAGATTATGCGTGAATAACCACACGCAACACAGGAATGTCATTTTTCACAGGTCACATGGGTGCAATAATGAACCAAGAATTATGTAAATGAATGTACATACAGTACAATGAAATGAAAAAAAATATATTGTTGCTTTAGTGTCAATCTTTGGACTCCTACTCACATAATCATGATAGTTTTTGTGTATGAATGGGCATTAACATTACGCCATTTTACGCCTTGAATTTGGATAAGATTGATTTTTGAGAGCATTGGAAAGTCCGTTTTTTGCAATTTTACCGCAAAATGATCAGATTTATATAGCACAGACTCTGATCACAAAGAAATTTGTAGCAAGCATTCAGATAGGAATTTAATGAGTTTTTATCCTTAAAAGGGACTCCTGTGACTTTTAAAGGGTGGCATTTTTTTTTCTTTTATGTGTGTTCATTCACGCAAAACTATTTTCATCATGCTATTTTACACACAGGCTAGACAGTATAGTTAATGAATATTACCTGCAAATGTTATGACTATAGACATTTTGTTACTAGACACAACCCCCACCCCCATCCCGTTAAGAATGTATGCGACGTTCAATCTCTAAAGGGGTAAAGCTTTTTTTAATGTTTTCATAGAGCCAGTATCCGCACTTCACTTTAACTGGGAAGCGTCTAAACTTGCCCTGGTTGTTGCGTTTCCCGTCATATTTTACCAATCCTCCTCTTATCTTATTCTTTGCCATGTATCCCATTTCCCGCCTTTCTCCATTCTAGCAATCTTTATCTTTCTATCATCGTGCTTTAGAACATTAAAAACTCACTGTAATGATACAATAGCTGAATAAAAAGAATTTCCGGGCAGAAAAATATAGGAAATTAAAACAATGCTTTTATTTACAATAATGAATATTCATAGATAACTATAATATATGGCAAAATGTTAATATCAAAAACACAGATGAATCTATCATGCCTATGAACAAATTTAAAGTGGTCAATATGAGCCCCCGTTGGTCCCGGCATTAAATGGAATAATAATCCCTTTTGGTCCCGGCGTCTAAACTGTCATATTTACTGTCCGATTTCCTTCAAATAACTTTTAAACCGATCCTCTAATTTTTCTGTTTTAATCAAATAATGTTCTTTCTGGCCCACACCCAACCTTCAAAGTTTTCTGCGTTAGTGTCTTTTGAATATTTGTCGAGATTGTACATTATGTTTGATTAAAAAGTATAACGATAAAAAAAGCTATTTCCTTTTCATGACCATGCTTTGTATCATTCATCTTATCTGCAAAATATATAAAGGAAAGAACGTGAACTGATAATCTCAGTAACACAAGAGCTTACTACCGATAAATGACAATTATATTGACACCCAAGAAGAGTCTACCCCCAAAATAATAATTTTCTTAACAGAAGCAAAAAAAAAAAAAAAATAGGTGAGCAGAACAAAAAAAAAGTTTAACGAAACTCGTTCAAGTAAAAACAAAGTTATGAATTTTCAAAGATTTGAAAAAATGAGCAAATCAATGATAATTTTCAGACATGTGACCAATATGATGACATCATGGGTGCATAACTAACCAGAATTTCCTTTATCATGTTTATATCTATGGGGGGAATTCATAATTTCTACATGAAGATACACATTCTGTATGAATTTAAACGAGTAAATAGGCAGATATGGGATTTGCATATCTATCATGAAGATATCCTAAATTCAAAATTTTGAGGAAATCATATTTTGGGAGGAAAAAAAGTAACATTTCATAACATTGATAGGAATACAATACATGGTCAGTTGTGCACATCTGACGTCATCATTTGCCAATTTCTCTAAATATTTAAACATTCATAATTTCCTTATTATAGTTGTCCGAGTTTCCTCAAACTTTTTTTATTCTATTCATCTGATTTTCTGCTCCTGTTGTTCAAAGAGATATTATTTTTAGGTAGACTCTTATTTTAAAGGGAGACTTTCCCAAAGACATCCATGTGTTGTCAGTGAATGAGATGAAAAAAAAACAGAAGATGAACAAACTCTGGAAGTTTGAGCAAATCTATATTCGTTCAAAAAGAGTATGAATTTTCCAAGTTTTCATTTCCACCGGTAATTGACATTGTAGTGGCACCCTTGGCATAATCTGCGATGGCATCATGGAGAATGTCCCATTCACTTCACTCAAATTTCGACATTTTTCTCTTTTTCAAGAGAAATAGACAAGATTTTTCGTTGTTAAATAAAATATAGCCTTATTAATTCTGCAAACGTTTAAAAAATAAAAGTGAAGTGTTCCCTTATTTGAAACATGTTATTGATCCTTTTCTATAAATTTATGCAAAAATGGTTAATGCTTGAGGGGTTCTCCATCACAATTGTTGCCGACTCAATGATGCCAATTAAAGAACTGAATCACAGAACTTTTAATTTTCATATTAACTTTTGAATGCATGAATTAGCCGATTCAGTGCTCAAATTTTCACAGCTTGTTCATCTTATTTTTCTTCATTCATTGAACGCATACGAATGTATTGTTAAAGTTCACTTTTCCTGATACTATATATTATATGTATTGTATCCATTCCCCTTGACCTGTTAATGATTCAGTACTTTTTTCCGTGTTAACAGGTTAAAGGATGACTTACAACTTTGCGTTTTAAGCCTGCATCGGCCTGACGTTTTTGAAAATTATAAATGCTCCCTGGACGCACAAAAAGGCAGGTCATTCGGTGGACTGACGTTCGTCTCTTGCATGCAAGCCGAACGTGAATCCATTGTTGGGTCAACGTATACTGTGCGCTCGGGAGCATTTTTAAAATTTTCAACGACGCTGGGCAGACGCATTCTATAAAAACGCAAAGGTGTGAGTCGGCCTTGATGGAATCTCGCATGGACGGTTCTTTTGACAACTGTAATTGTGGCATTCAACCACGAAAACGGGAACAATAAATATTTGTATTACTCTTTCACCTTGACAAGAGGAATATTTTTACATTATATTATGTAAATTTTCGTCTCATCCTTGTCTATTACGAAATATTTAGCCTAAAAGTAATGCTGCAAATAATGAAAATAGTGAAACTACTACATATCGTTGTTTAAAATATACACTTAACACTAATTTTTCAAATCAAAGACAATCTAATTTTGTCTGGAGACACACAAACACACAAAATAGCAAAGTTTTCAAAATATAAAAATGTATTCATGTATCTATTCATTTATTAGAATGTTTATACATGTTAAAATATGCAGTTTTGCATAGATATCCTGATGATATAATGCAATTCCTTCTTAAACATATTAAAGGAGGACTCCACGCCAGAAAAGTTTTGCTTTGATTGAAAGCGCACACATCAGAAAAAAAAAGATTAACAAGTTTGAACGCAATCGGACAATAGATGAGTAAGCTAAGCTATATGAATATTTGAAAAATGTCTCAAAGATGATTGAATCAGTCATGTTTTATCAAATTGGCAACTTTGGGTCACGTGACCTGACATGTTGATGACGTATTTTCGTCACTTTTCTACAATAAGCGTATTAGATTGCTTTTTATCATGTTTATGCTCCATGTCATTGGACGCAAAAAATAATTCAATTTCTGGACGAATCCATTTAGTTGGATGAATATTCTTTCATTAAACTCATAAAATCTTGTTCATTCAGAAGAGAAAAATGATAGCATTTTCAGAATGTGTTGCAATAACGCTATCATATTTTGCAAAATTACGGTTCGTCACAGACTATAAATTCTAGTGAAGGAATATTTTTCTCAAGAACACGATAAAAATTATTTCCGCATAATAAAGTGGACCATGGACAATAGAGCCGTACGCCGTGTATTGAGCTGCGCGGACATAACAATAACAAGCCGGTTCCAATTTGAATAGCATTACAAAGGAGCATTGAATTAGCGTTCGACTTAATTTTACGGAAATAGTTTATATCGTGTTCAAGTTTGAATTTACATTGACACAAATCATACAAAAAGGAGAATACATTGAAAACAATAACAATTATTACAAATTGTACACAAAAATATGATATAAAGGGAAATATTTATTAAAATATTGATTTTCATACTCATGCAATCAATTATTATCATAATTGAGATAGTCGAAATTAGATACGTCACTGAAGTAGAGTTGAAAATATTTATATTCTTGATATATTGATTAGAGCAATATCAATCAAAAAGGTATACATGTATATATCCAATAATTTATCAGTTCATCTGGACCCTTGGAAGAACAAATTAAGGTATTTGCTTTAATTGCTCTGAAAGGGTATTCCAGTCAGTGTCTTAATGCAAATCATTTTGTCGCATGTGAACTTATTTATTATATTCTGCTTTATTTGGTAATTTGCTTATATGTTATATATCTTTTATTGATTGGAGAATGAAGTACAAATACAAATATATCTGTTATACGACTCTTTAAGCGGCCTGGAAATGCAGCTGTTCGCGGGTATTCAGTCTGAACGGGGACACAACTGGTCTTCCAAACCGGTCTTTGAAACGAGTATTAGCGAAGAACAGATTGAAAATTGGTGTGAACCAAGTCTACCAGACGTCTCAAAATCGTGAGAAACTGCTTTGGTCCACACGCGTAATTATTTCTCCATAAAACCCTGTGTTCATTTGGCCTAAAATCACTGAAAATAATATAAAATCAGCTGTAGATTAGGTCGAAAATGTTTGGCAGTAATGTAAAGGAGATTTTCTTGAATTTATCATGCTGCAATCAAAACTACCTCTCGACCAGCTCACTTTCGATATATCAGCCCTAACATAGCAACATGTCTTGAATCCATAAACTCCAAACCCCTTGTAAATTGCCTCTTCCACTGAGTCAAATAGTTAAAAAATCTAAAATTATTAGGTCCCCCTTTTGGTCAAGAAAGTTAACATATCGGTTGACCATGTTGACTAATAGCCAAAGTTAGATCATCACTCATCAAAATATTCTAATATTTATCAATAATTATTGAACTCCAATGGGTTTCCTCGGGTCTAAACAAAAATTATCCTCGACTTTTATTCGCCTGCATTACGCGTGTGTAACCCATGAAGCATACTCAACAAGTGCAATCCACAGACGCGTTAATCACCAAAAAAAAACCAGAGCTAACACAAGGTGGCGCTATACGTTTTAATGTACGTCAGATATTGATCCGTTTATTTTGGAGATACATGTATTCCTATTTGAGTACTCTTGAAAATGTCATTTTACACTTTATCGTCAAATAATGCTCTAAATTCAGCGTTATCATTTTGATCCACTGGATATAACTTTGCAAATGTTTGCCAATTATTTGTTTATATGTTGATTCTTTTTTATTAAATAAAACACACAATTATTAACAAAAAATAAAACCCCAAAAACAACAAACAAACAAACAAACAAACAAACAATTGATGTTCACCCAAACATGGATGAAAATTGATTCTGTAGATGAGAGATAGGATTATGGAGGAACTGTAGTTATGGAAATATTTTGATAACAGTTTGAAATAAATTATTGACAGACATTTTAAAAGTGTAAAGTCTTCTTTATAGACTTGCTAGATGAACAAATTGTTAAAATGTTATCTCAATATAGTAGCACATTTCAAAGTTGTGAACTTTTTAGAAATATTCATTTCGACACCTTTGGTGGGCTTCCTTGATTCGGCAACTCTGGTAAAGAACCTGTAATGTCATTATTGATATTACTCTCTGTTCATTTTGCACAAAAACATCATATTTTCCTCTTTTTCAAAAGTAGTCACAATTGTGGTTCATTTTTTTTCCGTTTAAACCTAATACTGTATGAGACAAATCAATTCTGAAAGCATTTCAGAAAGAATGATGATGCTTTCTCATTTGAAATATAACATTTATTTTTTAGGATATTTTTTGTACAAATTTAACGGGGAGTTCTCCATCGTGTCATCACAAACTATGTCAAAGTTGCCAACTCAAGGATGCCCATCGCAGGTAGAAATGACATTTTTTTTAAATTCATGACTTTTGAACAGATTACCGTATCTGACTAGGCTCAAATGTTCACAATCTGTTCATCTTATTTTTCTATTTGCTAATAGCAAATCAAAGTCTGCATGAGAGAAAGACCTTTTCATAAAGGCCTGCCTCTAACTCTCGAACAAAGTGGGGGGAGGGGATCTTTTAGTAGCTTACCTTTGTGTTGATACGGTAAAAAAATGTTTGTCCTTTTGACCATCAATGATACTTAGTGATCTTAGAATCAAAGCAAGGCTTACATTCTAAAATAGGAATAAGCTGACATTATGTAGTACGACGGAAGTACAAAGTTTGGATCACTATAACATTTATTGATTTCACTTAATTACATCGAATTTGTTTATCCGGTTCCGAAATTGCATCATACAATACAAATAAAAAAAGGGTATTTATTGCCGCTCCTGAACCTATTGGGATCTTAATGTTCACACATCCGTCTTACATTGAGTGCTCATCGATGTCTGGGTCAAGATTGAGAAGACATCTCTATTCTTACACCTCCTCCATCGAGAAAGGACAACTCCCGTCGCGCGAAAGAAAACAATATTGAAAACTTCCGATTTACTGACAGCCCAGAAGGCTAAGGGTGCGTCGCGTAGCTATGGCGTGCCATTAGCGACATAAAACATCGATGATAGCAGAAATCCCAATGGTCGAAGAAACGTCACACCGATGATTAAAGATCAAATTTTACCCCTGCTGTTAATGAAATATAGGATCGATAAAAGAAAAGGTCACATTGATCGAAGAAACGTCACCATGTCGATCGAAGAAACGTCACATTGATCGAAGAAAAAACACTTTGTTGATTTGAAAATTTAAGCTTTTTCCTTGCCCTGAATGCCAAAAATATTTCGATCGAAGGAAAATCCCATTGATGGTCTGAAAGATCAAACGATTCGTCTGTGCTGAATGTCAAAATATTTCAATCGAAGGAAAGTTCCTCCATATATCCCAAAAATACATCGTTCAAAGAAAAGCGCACCCAGGATTTTGATACCCAGAGGGGGAGGGGGGGTGAACTCAAATTTTGCGCCGCCCCCCCCCCCCCCCCCCCCTTGGCTTACCTGACCTGACAAGGAAATTAAAAAAAAAAAAGGTCACAACCGCCCCTCTGATATGACGTTTCCTTGATAGATGCTACTTCTAATTGTACCGACACTAATGTCACTCACGGCACGTCATAGTTAGCGGCTACCACGGAACGCATCGCAGTACCGGAACAAATTTTATCTCGCCGAGTCCTTTTTCATCAATGCCATTTTTCATCGCTGCTTTATGTCATTTACGGTATGTTATAGTTAGCGGCTACCAACGATTGTATCGCAGTTGTGGAACAAACTTTATTCTGCCGAGTCCATTTTCATCAATGCCATTTTCATCGATGCTATATACCACTAACGGCACGCCATAGTTAGTGGCTACCGATCATTAGTCTGCAAGTACAGATCCCAGTCTTTCGTTGTGAGCATGATATATAGTCTGCAATCGTTCACTACGTGACACACTGCATTGTTCTTGCCTTACCACAGGCTGTAAGACTGAACAATGCTGCATGTGATGTAGTCACACAATTTGCATACCTGTATCACGCTCTGCGCATACACACACCGAAAGCCTAGGGTCTGTGTTTGTAAACTAGCCAATGATCGCATCGCAGTTCCGGAACAACCTTCATCTCGCTGAGCCCAATTCTCCCATTCTCCGCCTGCATCACGTACGACCAACAACACCCGCTTGGTCCTCTCGAAGACCTACATCAAAAGTACTGATCAAGAGGAACGATGTCTTACGGACCAGACAATTCCCGGACAATTGTCCTTTGTGGTATTTTACTCGCCGTTACGATTAGTTTGATTGCCATCATCATTGGTTCTGTTAGCTTAGCAAAGTCCAGTCACAGGATGGAGCAAATTAATGCTCTCACCGAGCCTTGGTATGAGTTACATCAAGGTAAGAGCTTGGTTTTCTTTTCAACTTTTATTCGTATTTAACGCATTTGCTTTTAATTTATGCATGATTTGACATTTGTGAAGAGTAGACTGTGGATGTTTTTTTTCTTTTTATAATTTTTTGTATCTAAATTTTTTGTTTTGATTGTGCATGATTTGACATTATGAAAGCTTGTGGAGAGTATTTCTGTGAATGTCTTCTTTTTATGAAGAATACAAATACATATGCTAGCTTAGGCAACAACTTGGTTCTCCGATCTCAATTTTTTGTATCTAATTTTTTTGTTTTAAATTGTGCACTGATTTGACATTATGAAAGCAGCTTGTGGAGAGTATCTGTGGATGTCTTCTTTTTATAAAGAAGACAAATAAAAATGCTAGTTTAGGCAACAACTTGGTTCTCATCTCAATTCTACCCGTATTGAACTTCTTTTTTTTAATTTTTTATTGTGGATGATTTGACATTGATTTAAGAGATACAATATAAGGGAAAGCATTCTATTAATTTTGTTATATTGATCAATATTTTAGCAGGATGCCCTCACAAAAAGCATGTTTCGTATATTAGTAGACTCTGAGTGGCACTTTCTTGAGATATAATGGGAAATTGTTGTAATTCCTCTGGCACGTCAGTCATGATCAGATTCCTGCGATTATCATTAACCTAATTTTGCAGGGAACATAAACGCCATTGCAATCATGGAACGTAACTGTGAATCTGTCAACAGTCAAATGGAAAAGGCCTATTTTTGCTATCCCAATTCCATAATGACTATAATCATGAGATATACTAGTATTCGGCGAAGCATTGATATCTTTTTCGATCGCGTCATTTTGAAATGCATGGTAGTGTCTTTTCGAGATTTTTAAAAAGTTATTACTGTTTTATTTTTTTTTGGAAGACGACATTTTATTCAATTTCTTAAATTTCATTTATTCATTGAAATATATGTTCATTGAACGATGTTGATCAGGGTTTATAGCAAAACCAAAAAGAGTTTGTGTGATAATGAAATTACTGGTTGTAGACCCCGAATACCACAACATAAGAAACATGAACAGATGAATAAGAATTACCCAGAAATATCACACGAAATATCGAACAAAACCAAAGAAGTAAATTTTAGCGTACTTTTAAATGAAAATCCTAGCAAACTTTTTAGAAGTGCGTCACACGCAGATTCACATTTTTCTTGCCCCTGTTTTTTTTATATTTGATTAAGATATGATAAATCAATGTAAACAATGTGACAGTTACCATGGTTACTTCACTTCTTATTAGTCCCCAATACCAGAGTACATCATATTGATAGGTTAAAGGGAAATCCGTCCCAAAAAATACCGTGCCGCTATCTGCCTATTGGACGGAGAAAAATTAGATGAGCAAACTGTGAAAAAAAATTGAACCAAATTGGATAATCCTTTGAGAAGGTAAAACAATCCAATAATATCACAATCCCTGCTGTTGATGTTCTTTCAGGTGATTTATAACCTGTGTTTATTAAAACTTCAAACACATTTTCTATAGGTCTACATTTATAATATGATAGATATAACGAAATATTTGAGCATCGAACGAATATTTTGATCACACTGATCTCATTGAGTTTGTTCATGATTTGTTTTTCATCTAGTGATAGCTAGCACAAACATTCCAGGGGTTGGTACCCCTTTAACCCTGCCAGGATGATGGAAAACATTTTGTGTCTTGGTACATGGCTCTAAAAATATACCAGATACATGAGCATGCAGAAAGAGAAAAAAAATCCTATATACATTAAATAAGACTATTCTTATTCTGTCACAATTGTCGCTGGACGCAGAGATTTTTTTTTCATGAAAATAATCACTATAAAAAGGTCATGATTCCTTGAATTGATCAAGGAAGTTTTACATCTGGAATAACATCTCTTTGAAGTAGGTTCGATGCCGCGTCTTAAGGAATGACAAAAATTCTGGCTAATATGTGCTTCCTAAAACGCTTCATCAGGACGGAGAACAATCACTGAACCCGTTTCTAGAATAACCATTATTCGTTAACAATAACGAACGTTTTATTGTAATGATAATCATATTTTCTCAAGTTTTCGCTGAACAAGTACCGCACATAAATAAGCACATAGATTAAGTGAAATTTGGTACCAGCGATCAGAATTTGCAAGAATTAAAACAATGATTTCTACAAGTGGGCATTACTGTGCACGAATGGCCTTAAGGTCTTTGAGAGGACAATATCTTAATATATAAATATATGAAAAATACAACGATCAGAAGTAATCTGAACACACTTAATATGTAGCAAAAAGAGTCCATGTGAATTACAGTTTCTTAGCTATATCTCAATAAATAATACACAATGAGACTTGTAACTTAAGATTATGATCCAACATTATTATCAAATAACTGCGCATTTGTAACTTATGTGCACTTTTACATTGAATTTACTGCACATCCTAAATTTTTAGATCGGTTGACATCTTAAAATCACTCCAGTCGTATTTGGCGGCATCGAACCTCGGACATAAAAGGATCGCCCTATGTATTGTTCATCTTTTGAATTAGACAAGGTGTTTCACATTCATGACTCTGAGTTGCTACTCCATTCTTCTGAAATCTCCTTGAATTGACAATGCAGACATCATTTGAAATTCTTTTTTTTCACTCAAATTGGCAACCTTTAATTTTTAACATGCTTTTTGACGAAGAAGACACAATATGGTGACATGATATTTAATTGGAACGTTCTAAATAGATAATCCTAAATTTTAGTGTTGCCAATTTAGGAAATGAATAGTGATTGAATTTGTTTTATTTATTTATTTATTCATGTCTTATTTACAACACATTAAAAAAAGGACACAGGGTAGAGGGTAGTCCGATTCAGTAATGAAACTGCTCTACCACGGACCGCTCCACCCATACAAATACATGTGAAGTATGAGTAAAGTAATTCTGTCCCGAATGGGTTAAAAGAACTAATCAAGTGAAAAACAATGAATGTTTGGCCTTATCCGAAGGATATCGAAAATGACTCTGTCACACCCTATCAGGTGCATGTACAGGAAAGGTTTTATCGGATGAAGGCGAATTATTATTGAATTGTGTAATGTTAAAGCCCCGGTTACATATATAGGACCCCGGAAGCAACATGATTCACCCCGACTCGTTGTTCTGAGGCAGCTAACTGTGAATTAACAAAGAGTCGGGGTGAATCGTGTTGCTTTCGGGGTCCTATGTGACCGGGGCTTAAGACTGACTGACACCTTTGCATTTTTAGGTTGCGTCGGCCAAGCGTTTTGAAAATAAAAAAACGCTCCCTGGACGCATACAGAAGCAGGTCACTGGCGTTTGGCATACGCTCCTTAAGCGCAGGCTAAACGTCAGTCCGCCGTCCGATCAGCGTATAGGAAAGTGTTTTTAATTTTCAAAAACGCTAGGCCGACACAGGCTTAAAACGCAAAGGTGTGAGTCGCCATTTGTGTTACAAACCCCTGTTTGGACAAATAATGATGGAAGCACTTCATTTATAAAGCGCAGGTTCTAAGGCAGTTTCCTAATTTTTTTGTATGAATATTATATTTAATATGAGAAATCACGCAGAATAAGAAATTAAAGAAGAACCAGGGAATATAAACACTGATAAAGGTGAAGAAGGAGAAGATGAAGAAGATGATGATGAAGCTGCTGCTGCTGCTGCTGCTGCTGCTGATGATGATGATGATGATGATGATGATGATGATGATGATAATGATAATGATTACAGATGATGATGATGATGATGATAATGATAATGATAACAGATGATGATGATGATGCTACTGCTGATGATGATAATGATGATGACAGATGATGATGATGCTGCTGCTGCTGCTGATGATGATGGTGATGATGATGATGATGATGATGATGATGATGATGATGATGATGATGATAATGATAATGATTACAGATGATGATAGTGATGATGATGATGATAATGATAATGATAACAGATGATGATGATGATGTTGCTGCTGATGATGATAATGATAATGATGACAATAATAATATAGGATTTTCCGGCCAAGTTCACAGGATTTTCATTTGAATCAATACTTTTTGCATTTGAATTAGCGTAGATCGTTTTCGCCGTGCAAATTGTCATTCAATTTTTTATTTTTTTCATCACATTTGCGACGTTTGTCGAATATTTGTGAGGTCTTATCATTCGATTTAGAAACGAGTCAGTTAGCATTCAAAATAGTCAGTGATCATCGGAGCGTCATTTTTAGCTTTTAAATTTAGCGGCTGGATTTCTTTTTCTGAAAGATATCATTCAAGTTAAGAATGCAGGGGAGTAATACAGGGGAATGCATGGTAAGTGTTATAGGGAAATGTTAAACAAACTGGCTTCTTTGTACAGTTTTGGACCGACAGCAGATTGATGGCTAAATACTCAATTTTACAGACTCATGTTCCAAGCCCCACTCATTTTATGTAACTCTTTCCTTCCCCGTCACCCACGATGAATATAAATGAGATGAATCACAATATATACATCATTTTCATTACTTTCATTTTATGTGCTTAGACTAATTGATAAGTAAGCTCAATCTCATTCTTAAGTTGATCATCATTGGAAGTCCTTGCATTGATCAACCATTGTATGGTATGAATTCATACGAAAAATAAAGAGAGAAGAAAATTTATCAAAGATTGTATGAAAAGTAAATAAAAATAATTTTGTAGATAAGAGAGAATAACCAAATAAAGAGAAAATGTAATGAACATTGAAAACGCCCTAGAACAAATTAAAATGCAAAATGTGCTAATTTGATATACTAGAAATGAATTCGAACGATAGAGTCATGCTGCCGAGAGACGGAGAACGGATTGTTGCTTAATAGAACGACCGCTTTACACAAAAAGGCAAATTATCATCATGGGTGGGATTCGAACTTACGAACATCGGGTTGAAAGGCGAGCGTAAGAACCACTACACCAGGACGTGTCCATGATGATGATCACTTATGATCAAGCTTGATGATGATGAGGAGGAGGGAGGAGGAAGAGGAGGAAACAGTGAGCAAAATGTGAAGGAACCAAAGAAGACCAAAATGAAAGAAAGATAAGAAGGAAAATATCTATATATCTTTCTCCTCTCGGGGGAAAGATCAAATGTCAAAACTCTTAGTTCACTTTCGGAGAAACATTTGGCGTAACAAAATGTGTTTGATGAATGATGAACGTAAATTGTATGGAAGAAAAAATAATCCTGAAATCTGAAATTTTCGCGGTGTTTTTATCCCCCCTCCCCGAATTTCGCGGTCCTATAGAGTTTCCACTCATTGTGACGCGCATTCATAAGGCCGCAGATATAGGCCCCTATGCATACAAATAATGTCAAAAATGCAAAGAGTAACAACACTCTAAAAATATCAAAGTGGTCTCAAAACGCGAAAATATTTGCACGCGAAAATATTGATTGGCATATACAGCATACATAGTATATTTAGAATAAAAATACCACTAAGATATATTTCGATTATTTAAGAAACAAAAAGAATGATCTATTTCGTCCAGATTATTTATAGGATTAGTCAAATGAGCAATGACCTATGGTGACAACATCTGGTGTTTGTTTATCTGTATGCAAAGTTCTGTAATTTATATCTTTAAAAGTTCCATAAAATATTATTTAAAAAGTATAATTTCAATCAATAATACATGACATATTTACGGCCTATACATTTGGTCTGTACAATAAAATCACTGATATAAACATATGAGAAACAGTTACAAGAAATTATATAAAATGTTAATCACAATTTTGTGAATATTGTTTGATGACTACTTTACAAGTCATCACATTATTTACTTTAGTATACGATTTTCCTTATCAGCTCGTCGAGGGGGGGGGGGGGGTCTTCAAATCCTGGATGATCACATGAGCATGCTATTTTTGTTCCCGTTTTTACAAAGTGACAGTTAATAATGATAATAATAATATAGAATATTTCTATAGCGCTAAAAACAGAGAGTACCATAGTGCTTTACAATTTAACAGAACAAGAACAATCAAAATAATTTGATTACTACTCTTTCTTTTTCAAATTGCTTCGAAGTTGAAATACACGCACTTTTATGTACCCTTCGTAAGGTTGCTATGTCGGGGATTCTTTGGCTACTACCACTTCATACATCACTTTAAGTGAAGGCGCCTGGTGGTACCGACTAGCGCCTTTTAACCAGAGGGTCGTAGGTTTGAATCCCACCCATTGCGTTAATTTCCTTCATCAAGAAATTCAGCCATATTGTGTTGCACTCAACCCAGGTGAGGTGAATGTGCACCTGGTAGGCTCTTATTCCTTGAAATGCCATGTGCGCTGGTGTACGCTGGGCTATAGCCAGGGTAATAATAATGCAAAGCGCCTTGAGCACTCATCAGGGTGGATACGCGCGCTATATAAATTGTATCTATTATTATTATCATTATCAATACGCAAACAATGTACTGGTCTTATTGTTGCTAATTTAGACCCGAGACCGGGAATGGGGTAATTTCACAAATTTCTCTATCCCTTCGCCATCAATTGCGTGGGAAAATGCTTGATCTAGAAAGCGTCCCAAAACGTCTAAATGGTGATAAAATTTCAAGTTGAATACTCAGAAGTGAGGGATTGGCTTATAATTCTTTGCATTGGAAATTTCCAATTCGGTTAACAAGTGAAAGAGACCTAGTTTTCTTATTCAGACTCTGAATTACATTGAACATCAGTGTTCTTGAAAATGAGACAATACTAATTAATGAACTGTTTTTGTATACGAAGACTTTGTTCAATCATTTGCAGCCTAGGTGATATGGGGGACTTTTTTTTATGCGTCACGAGTATTTGTGTTTTGGTGTGTCAATTGGCATCGATTACGAGACTGTTTTTTGTAGACTACTTTCGAGACGAGGTCAATGTTATATTAATGAAAATGGGGGTAACGACTGCTGTGGGCACTCGGGGACCAGTTTATATAACCCGGGGCTTTCAGCTGTTAAAGGTCTCATCAGATTCATTGACCGAGATCCTAGCCTATCAATGCCATGTTCAAAACAACCGATACATGTGGTTTATTTATAGACTAAACACATTGAGAGTTACAACAAGAATTCCAGAAAGTTTGCGGGAATGGGAGCGCGAAATGCATACCTTCAAAACTCGAGCAGATGCTGGGTTGTCCCCAATTTCCCCTCGAACCCAATGTTTTGCTATAATTGATCGGAATAATAATAAACCCAAGTTTTACCTTACATCACTGCATGCACGTTAAAAAAAATTGGACACGCTGTTCCTGGCAGGAATTTTCAAGAATAACATTTCAATAACATGCTCTCATGTTCCTTCTGTTAAAAGTTTTTATATATCTACGGTTTATGTTAACTTATGCTTTGTGTTATGTTTATGTTATGTTGTAGAATGTAAAAGTTTCTTTCGTGTAAATGTGTGTTTGTAAATATGTATATCATGTATTTTCTTTTTGTTACAAGGCCCTCATATAGATAGAACAGGACTTTGGTTACTGATGAGCATGATGAGGCTACCCTGTTAAAATAAAACGTAATAAATAAATAAGAAACAAAGAGAGAGAGAGAGAGAGAGAGAGAGAGAGAGAGAGAGAGAGAGAGAAAGAGAGAGAGGGGAGAAGGAGGAGAGACCCAGACAGACAGAGAAATAGAGAGAGGGAGAGAGAGGGAGAGAGGGAGAGATTGAGGTGAGACGGGGAGACACACACGTTTGAAAGAGAAAGAGGGAGACAGAGACAGAGAAAGAGAAATAGAAAGAGAGAGACAGACAGACAGAGAAAGAGAAATAGAAAGAGAGAGACAGACAGACAGAGAAAGAGAAAGAGAAAGAGAGATAGATAGAGAGAGACAGACAGACAGACAGAACGCAAGAGGGAGGGAGGAAGAGAGATTATGGTGGGGGGGGGGGACTTTTTTAATGTGGGATGTGAGGGCCATACCGTCTTTCATCCCCAATCTTTCCTTGTTTGTATTTATGAATACTTCCCTTCTAAATTTCCTAGGATTTAAAAGTCAATCTAAAATATTGCATCCATGGACCAATTCAAACTGGATTGAAATTCTATCTCCAGCTGAGTTATACTATATATTCTATTGAAAAGAAATTGTATAACGTCAATGATTTCAATCTTCATTACTTAGGTTTTTATTCTATTCTCCTTTTTTTGCAGAAAAGTTGTGGACATTTGCAGTGAGCGATTTGGGTGTGAACCTGGAATATTTGTGAGTATAAAAAACCCTTCGAACTATCATTATCTCACTGATGGGGATCTGTGCGATCGGCAACATGGACTGAATCTATGACGTCATGTCGGACAACTCCTTGTTCACTCTGTACATATAATATAAAAAAGGAATGGATTAATGTTAAATTTAGAGTTAGGGTTCAACATGTTTCTTTTCAAAATAGCCTACATGCAGAAATCGATAGTGCTATAATAAGTACAGTTGGTATGTACTAACATTATTTCTTATTTTTATTTTTTATTTTCCGAAAAAAAGAGGAAAATGTCAAATTTTGCATATAGAGTAAATGAGGAGTTGTCCGACATGACGTCACAAATTGCGTCAATGTTGCCCATTAGCGACAGGGATCGTCATATTTCGGTGACTTTGAAAACTTTTGAGCGGGTTGTCCGATTTTGCTTAATTTCTTGTTTTCTCATCTGATTTTCTTCATTCAAAGGGAATGACGATTCCAGGGGTTGGTTCCTCTCCAAATCAAGAAATTACAAAATAACAACGAATGATGAAGGTGAAAAGTAGGAGGAGGATGATACGCCAATAAAACCGAGACGAAGATGAAGAAGAATATGTTTAGGGAAACAGAGGATGAGAGGGGAGGAGACGAGCAAGAAATAGAAAAGAAAATCGAGAAGAGAGGAATTCAAAGAACCAGAATGAGAAGGAAAATGGAAAAGGATATATAGTTACAAGAAGAAAAAGAAGAAGAAGAGAAAGATAAAGGAGGAGGAGGAGAAGAAGAAGAAGAAGAAGAAGAAGAAGAAGAAGAAGAAGAAAGGGGAAGAAGAAGAAGAAGATGATGAAGAAGAAGAAGAAGCAAAAGAAGAAGAAAAAAAGAAGGACCCAATTCCAAGGGATTGTCAACATGAGAATCCTTATCTGCTTATCTCCTAACCTATACCACAGGCAGATATTTTGGATGATAACACTATTAACAGGTTCACAAATTTTTTTCGTAGACGTTTAAATAAAGGTAGATTTCAAAGACGCCATCCTAATTAATTAAGCAATCCACTTTAATATACGCTACACGGTACTATGATAAGAGGTAGAAACTTTACTACTTTAAGTTTAGTAAAGGCCTACTCACACCTTTGACTTTTTAGCCTGCGTCGGCCCAGCGTCTTTGAAAATTAAAACAAAGACGCACGTTATACGGTGAGCTGACGTTTGGCGTTCGCTCGATGAGCGCATGCAAGCCGAACATCAGTTTACCGTCTGATCAGCGTATACTGTGCGCTCGGGGAGCGCTTTTTATTTTCAGAAATGCTGAGCCGCACAGGCTAATTACGCAAAGGTATGAGTCGGCCTTTAGTTTGGTCTTATGTATAAGTTCTCTTTCAAAACTCGTTCAATCAAATGGTTTGAAAACTTTTACAGTATGAAATGCAGGTATGATTAGGTATTTTAGTTACCTCTTTCTGTCATTTTGATTTCATATGCTTTATTTCTGCTTTACTCTCTGTCAGCGTGCAAGAAATTCAACCTCTCGTTTCGAAATATCAGAATGCGAATAATTCGATTCTTACAAATAATTCTACTGATTCAAATATTCCCTTTGTAAAAACTTTTCTTGATATTATTGTACAGTTGCTGGTTCAATTATTTCAGTTATTTGCTCTAGATCAAAGTTGTGCAATATTCCTAAATTCATGAAATCAATATTGTCACATTGATCAGGTGAATCTCATTCGATAAAAGTTATATTAATCAGAAGCTTCCCCAATCTAATTTGCTCTCATAGAACAGAAACTCGAACTGTACCTGTTTGTGACAGGTTATACGCAATATATGGTAGCACATACGTTAAGGTCGACTCACACCTTTGCATTTCAGCCTGCGTCAGCCCAGCGTTTTTGGAAATTAAAAAGTCTCCCTTGACGCAGAAACTGACGCAGGTCCTGATCTTTGGTGTACGCTCGTTGTGCGCAAGCCTAACGTCAGTGCGCCATCTGATCTGCGTATGCTGTGCGTCCAGGGAGCGTTTTTTTTTAATTTCCAAAAACGGTGGGCCGGCGTATGCTAAAAACGCAAAGGTGTGAGTCAGCCTTTAACTGTGCGGTTGTAAAAGTGTTAAACTATTATTCATAACGAAATGGACAAATTCAGTCTGTTTATCTTCAGCGATTTTGACAAGAATTAGTCCAGTGGATGACTCTGTGTTCTAGTGGCACCTTCCTCTGCACATATCCTTGCCCTGAACTCAAAGAGACTACAAAACTCACCCACAGAGTGTCAAATACCCCTCTGATGGAGGCACGATCAGAGGCATCAGAGGGGTATGTGAGACTATGTGGTTGAGTGTTGCAGTCCCCGTGTTCACTGCAAATATATCTGCATAGACAGGTGCTATTATAACACAGAGTCCTCAACTGGACTAGACAAGCATGAAAACAAACGCATTCATTGTCCCACCTGTTTGTGCAGGGTGTGAAAGTTATCTTTCTATCTTATCTTCTCAGGGACGAGACTGAATACGAGATCAAAGGCTATAACGTGGATGTTGTGAACGCAGGTAAGAATTGACAAAAAAAAACCTCCTTTTGATCCTTTTCACCTGCCTGCATACACCATGGAGATGCAAAGATTGTACATCCCTTTCAACACCTGAGAAATGTATGAGGATGAAGAGATAGCGATCTGCCAAAACGCTGGTGTTAAATTTAACACCAACCGGAATCTATGTACAGGACCACACCAGAAAAGTTAAAATACCACCAGTTTAGAATCAAAGCAGGTAAGAATTAACTAAAAGATAAAAAGGCCTTCCTTTTGATCTTTTCACCTGCATAAATACCATGGAGATTAAAGGTATAGATTCGTAATGGTCGAGATGCAGAAATTGATGTGAAAAGGGCTGATGTTATACAATTGCTTTACATGCCTGCCTAAATGTAACTGTGTACGAAATAAGGAGAAGATTTTCGCACGTATTCTTGCGTATTTTCATATGAAAGTGCCAAATGGACGTTATTCCAACCTTTTAAATGTGAATTTTACGAAGAAATTGAGCAACATGGCGGCAATAACATGGATGTATTGAAAGCAGACGAGAATTAAAACAGAGAGATAAAAAGGCCTTCATTCTGATCTTTTTCACCTGCCTACCGATGCGAAGATTGTACATCCCTTTCCACACCTGTAAAATGTATGAAGATGAAGGGATAAAGCGTTATCAGTGATGGGAACCTTTTTGGAATATGCGTGATATCAAAATTTAAGTGTGAATAACACAGTATTTTAGCAGCATTGCAGCAATGAATGACGAAACTGCATACGAGATCAAAGACTGTAACGTGCAGGTAAGAATTAAAAAAAGAGACAAAAAGGCCTTCATTTTGAACCTTTTCACCTGCCCGCGTATCATGGAGATGTAAAGATTATGCATTCCTATTCAACACTTGTAAAATCATCTGAAGATGAATCAGGGATGCCAACCTTTTCGGAATATACGTGATGTCAAAATTGAAATGTGAATAAACACAGTGATTAACCAACATGACTGCAATAACGTGGATGTAGTAAAAGCAGATAAGAATTATAGATACAGGATAAAAAAAGGCCTTCGTTTTGATCTTTTTCATCTGCCTACATATCATGGAGATTGATTGTATATCCCTTTTTCAACACCTGTGAAATTTACGAAGATGAAGGGATAGTGCGTTATCAGGCAGGGATGGGAACCTTTTTGTGATGTCCAAATTGAAACGTGAATAACGCAGTATTTTAGCAGCATTGCAGCAATAAATGACGAAACTGCATACGAGATCAAAGGCTATAACGTGGATGTATTGAAAGCAGGTAGGAATTAAATAAAGGAGAGATAAAAAGGCCTTCATTTTGATCTTTTTCACCTGCCTACATACACCATAGAGATGCAAAGATTGTACATCACTTTCAATACCTGTAAAATGTATGAAGCTAAAGGGATAGCGATCTGCCAAAACGCTGGTCTTAATTTTAACACCAACCGGAATCTATAAACAGGACCACACCAGAAAAGTTAAAATACCACCAGTTTGGAATCAAATCAATATATTTTATCACCGACTGGTGTTGTTTGGGGCTTTAAACAACACCAGAGGGTATTAAAATATATTAAATGGATTCTAAATTGGTGTTATTTTAACACCTTTTCTGGCGTGGTTCTATATAGATTCCGTTTGGTGTTAAATTTAACACCAGCGTTTTTACAGTGTACGTTATCCGGGATGGCAACCTTTTTTGTTTAAATATATGTGATGTCAAAATTGAAATGTGAATAACACAGTGTTTTAGCCCCATGGCAACAATACGGGACGAACATGGATGTAGTGAAATCAGGTAAGAATTTTAAAAAAGAGAGAAAAAAAGGCCTTCCGTTTGATCTTTTTCACCTGCCTACCTATCATGGAGATGTAAAGATTGTACATCCTTTTCAACACCTGAGAAATATATGAGGACGAAGAGATAGCGATCTGCCAAAACGCTGGTGTTAAATTTAACACCAACCGGAATCTATGTACAAGACCACACCAGAAAAGTTAAAATACCACCAGTTTAGAATAAAATGTGACCTTGGCAACAACACACACACCCTTCACCATGTCTTAACCCTAAAAAGCCCAAGCTATTTTGATGTCTCTGTGGCCCAAGGGGGGGCACATTGTGCCCCCCCTCGAGAACTTCCAAAATATTTGACGGATCGGGCTGAAATTTGGCACAGATGTAGTACAAGTCGTAATCTACAATTTCTTACCGTTGGTATTTCTTAAGGTCACCGTTTGAGGGCGCAATTCAGTAAAATACATTAAAAAAGGGTGAATTTTGTCACTTTTGACATATGGTCTATTAAAATCAATATTGTGGATTGAAAAATATCTGAAGTGTGGTATTATCCCCCTTTTATATCTTAGGAACACATTCCATGACTTTATTAAGCACATTAGTTGCATTTAGAGGTCAAAATATGACAAAAATTGCATCATGTCATATTTATCACAATATTGCTGATAGAGGGCGCCAGACAGCTTTTAAAAAGTTCATGTTATTCCTTCAATTTTTCACTTTTTAAGCTCCAATCTTCACCAATATGATTTT
>BQKZ01002336.1:40405-53703 GCA_036244855.1 Temnopleurus reevesii | reverse complement strand
CCCCCCCCCCCTCCCCCCACTCTCAAAATGTTGGATACGCGCATGTTGTAGCATCAACGAAACATATCTCCTACATACATGTATATGCCCATAGCGTATTTCAAATTTCATATGGGCGGGGCATTTTAACCCATTGACTATACTATATTCTGTAATTCCCATAGACTTTGTGCAGGTACCACCCGGTTCCAGTTGTCAATGGGTTAAGTTGACTACGTATTCACAAACAAATGTGTGACCGAACCATAAACAGCCGACTTGATTTACCGAGTCAAGAAAGCTGTCAGCGGAACATCATACATGTCATCCACGCGAGGCTTGACAATGTTTTGCTAGCACAGCGCGCCAAAGATACAATTTATCTTATCCGCACTCTCAAGTCGGATGCTTGTGCGATAAGCATCAGCGGTTGGAGGGGCACAAACGTTCGAAAAATTTGATCGCGACTTTTTACCGTACACAAATCCGAAATAAAAGCGTCGATATTAAGGTTAGACAGCCATCACCGACAATATTGTCTCTCTTGAGAGTATCTTTTGATCAACAGGAAGGCTATCCCGTGTTCTTGTTTTGGAATTAGCGCGTCTTTCAGAGTTTAGCTCTTGTCACAGCAGACGACGCCGATTGTTGCACGAATATTCCTTCAAGATGCCGAACGTCGTGGATCGGGTCTTGAGACCGTTGAAGATTCGCAACAAGCTCGCAAAGGAAATCTTGGCAGAGTTCATCGGAACCTTTATTTTGGTCGTAAGTATAGACTCCATTTTCTTGGATGTTGTCTTTCTGATTCTAAACGGCATGTTAATAGTGAACTGCGGACGTACGTGTATATTAACAGCTCCAGGTCAGTCGTTTTATTTATATGAGCAAAGTTCGATTATGTCAGCGTCAATAATATTATCTTGGGTACTTCGCTAGTATTAGACTCAAGTAGTAGTCTAATACTGATGTCTCAATACAATGTGCTCCGAGTCATTTTGGTTGTCTATTCATTCATTATTAGTGTCGATCTAATATATGTATTATATATATTTTTTATACCTATCTGTCTCTATTTTCACTGGATCATTCATTATCTTTTTAAGTAGTCTTTTTTAATCAATAAATATTGCGTTTGGGCGTGTAGTAGTACCCTCCGTTCAATTGTAATATGAAATGATTTTGCCTCTCGACTCGTAAATGGAGGTGATGAGAGGTTCGAGTGCACCTCTTCGCAAGTTTCGTTCCTTTGAAAGTGCTTCTTTAACTTGACCCCAAAATAATGACATGTTAAGTTGTTTTGTTGTTGTTGTTGTTATTGCTTTTGTTATCGTTTGTTTTCGTGACAGGTACAAACGCTGCGAAATTACTATGACACGATTTTCAGAATGGGAAACTAAGAAATGTTAACATCCGAGCAAAAATATTCT
Organism: Temnopleurus reevesii; assembly: GCA_036244855.1. Classification (NCBI taxonomy): domain Eukaryota; kingdom Metazoa; phylum Echinodermata; class Echinoidea; order Temnopleuroida; family Temnopleuridae; genus Temnopleurus; species Temnopleurus reevesii. Next base: position 52,294 of record BQKZ01002336.1, on the reverse strand, counting down.
ACGTAGCTGGCATTGTACAAACAAATAAAAACGAATAACTAAAACATATGATGATGAAGATCTGGGAGTTAAATGGGCAGCTAGCTTGTAACACCCCTGTATTGTGCCTCTCTTGGGATGTTTAGATTCGAGGTGAATGTCGTCTAGTCATAAATATCCATCAATCTTGTCTATCCTCCCTTCGAAGGTATTGCATACCTTAAACATGATCTTGTAAATATTTTTGCAACCCAAGGCAATGTTAAGGGAAGAAACATGGCAATATTATAAGATCGTTTATTGTGTGTGATAACAGGCCCTTTAAAAATTGTAGAGTTTGTTTTGAAGATTTTACTCTTCATAATAAAAATCACGATGAAATGGGAGGGAATGGGGCATTGTGCATGAATATACATCACTGAACAGAGCATAGATTAGGTGAAGCAGGCCTAAATATGCTACAAATATGAAGTCGATTGGTGGCCTCATAAGTGTTCCTATCTGAAAGCGAGGTAATGTACTGTAATGCAAGCAAGTTTTAATACTCTTGTAAATGATGTACACAAATACCTAAGTGTAAATTTTACGTTCTTGTCCAAACTCCATATTAAAACCGCTTTATGCAAACAATGTATCTAACACTGTTATCTATAATGAGGCTCAAATGTTTGTTTTGCGTTTCCGAGATATACTGCGTTTTAATGCGGGAAATTATCTGCATATATAGATTGTTACCTCATAAACAAACGAATAGAGATATTTATCGTGGGCAAGTCTCCTTTTCATATTTTTTTTCATAATGTGTATATGATGACGTGTTATATGATGATAATTCTTTGGCAAATCTGTTACCATGAGAGGTGTCGTGGTGTAGTGGTACTGACCATCGCCTTTTTAACCAGAGGGTTATAGGTTCAAATCCCACCCATACCATTAACTTTTTTAAAAGAATAATCATAATTTTATTTATCTAAAAGGGTCTAGAAAATGGCAAATTTTCCGCCTCTAAATGATAAAAGTGCAGATTCCATTGACAATTAAGATACATATATCATAATCATCCACAATTTGTTAATTTCCTTCATTTAGAAATGTACCCACATTGTCCTACACTCGACCCAGGTGAGGAGAATGTATACCTAGCAGGAATATCGATTTCTTGAAATGCCAAGTTCGTTGGTGTACGCCGGGTTATAAAGCCAGGGTAATTATATAATAATTATAGCAAAATATTTCATCCAAATATCTCATCACTCTGATATAAAAAAAAACTATTTTTTTCTAAATCCGCCATATTCTGCATACGGTATTGAATTATAGCCTGTTACAAGATTGACGTATTTCATTTAGCAAAATTGAAAGATTCCAAATATAAAAAAAACTTTTTTACAGTAACATAATTACATTATAATCTCTTCTTTATCTATCATTCGTTGACACTCATATTGACAGATAATGGTAATCGTACCGGATTTCTGATGCTCATCTTTGAAAATTTAAAGTTAAAGTGCTGATTAGAATTCAAATATAAATCGTTATTCATTTATCATTAATTTATTCGTTCATCTTCATTTATTTTCAAATGGAGGATTTCTCTGAAAAAAATCAGAAATAGTTGCAATGGATTAATAGCGAAAAGAAAATTGAAGTTTATGATTGAATATCAATAAATATCGTAATCCCTTGATTGGGCCTTCTTTAAATGGCATTCGTCATTCACCAACAGCAAACACTTAGGGGNCCGGTCACATAGGACCCCGGAAGCAACACGATTCACCCCGACTCGTTGTTCAGAGGCAGTTAACTGTGAATTAACAAGGAGTCGGGGTGAATCGTGTTGCTTCCGGGGTCCTATGTGACCGGTGCTTAAATGTAAATGTTACGTTCTTGTCCAAATTCCATATTAAAACCGCTTTATACAAACAATGTACTACCACTGTTATCTATGAGGCTCAAATATTTGTTTTGCGCTTCCGAGATATATACTACGTTTTAATGCGGGAAATTATCATCTTTAAGTTTATTTTATTTGAATTACATAGGCTGTTACCTCATAAACAAACGAATAGAGATATTTATCGTGGGCAAGTCTCCTTTTCATATTTGTTCACAGTGTGTATATGATGACGTGATATATGATTATATTTCTTTGACAAATACATTATGTTACCATGAGAGGCGTCGTGGTGTAGTGGTTCTGACCATCGCCTTTTAACTAGAGGGTCGTAGGTTCAAATCCCACCCATACCATTAACTTTTTAAAAAGAATAATAAGAGTTTTATTTTTTTCATCTATAAATGGCAATTTTTCGCCTCTAAATGATAAAAGTGCAAATTCCATTGACAAGTAAGATATATATATATCATAATCATCCACAATTGGTGAATTTCCTTCATGAAGAAATATATCCACATTGTGTTACCCTTAACCCAGGTGATGAGCATAGGAACCTGGCAGGAATATTTATTCCTTGAAATGCCAAGTTTTATAGCGTTCGCCGGGCTAAAGCCAGGGTAAAGGCCCGGGCACACCAGACACGGCACGGCATAACGGCACGGTATTTACGCGCTATCTTGGTTGCTATTGGTCAGCGCGCTCCTCCGCGCACAGGATATTCAACAATTGGCCAATCACAGGGGAGAAATCGCGTAAATACCGTGCCGTGATGCCGTGCCGTGTTTAGTGTGCTCGGGCCTTAATGATAATGCAATGGACCTTGAGCACTCAGCAAAGTGGATACGTGCGCTATATAATTGCATATAATAATATACATGTACATGTATATCATCCAATCTTCATAAATGGGAACATCTGTAATGTATTTTTCTAGATTGTTCATATAGTAACTGATGTACCGTACGCCTAATTTTCTCCAGTTCTAAAATAAACTTCCAACACGAAGCCTATCCATTAGCAGATTAGTATTTAGATTATGCACACGCATCCTGATGCTGGTATTCTCCTATGAGGAAAATGATGACCGTCACATCGGATGCATGTTAAATGTAGCTTACAATTCGTGTTCGTTGTTCATAGGCGGATCCAGGCGTCCTTCCCTTTTAAAAGTTTACGGGGATGTTTTAGGTTCTTGATCCACATATTTTCCCTGCTGGAAAGAACACACACATTCACAGTGTGGTCACAGTGTGAATCACACTGTGAAAACGCCCCAATTTAACACTGTGGAGAAGTGTGTGATTCACACTGTGAATCACAGTGTGTTTCACACTGTGAATGTGTGTGTTCTTTCCAGCAGGGTTTAGTCTAATATTGGTCTCATTAATGTGAACAAATAAAAAAAAAACATAATTTCCCTCAAAACTGCCATATTCTACATAGTAAATAATAGCCTGTTACAAGATTTACGTATTTCATTTAGCCAAATTGAAAGATACCAACTCAGAAACAAAAAATTAAAAACCTAAATTCTGAAATTTTCATCCAATTTTTTTTATGAGAAGGTGTTCTTTATCAAGAAAGAAAACAAATTATTCAGTCTCCCGGGACTGAGATATTTTGCAGACCTTACCTTATGACTTTACACAAACTCATTCATTTTTCACACAATCTTTTTTTTTTTTACAATATGTTCATAATACTATATTTCATTTTATTCACATTTGAAGACAAAATTCAGGGACAAAAATATTTGCTTATACCAAAACTTTATTTGAGCTTTATACTCATTTTGTAAATCTTTTTGACAGTATACAATCTCAGCTTTCATTTACAATTGAAGATAGCAATCGTATCGAATTTCTGTAGCTCCTCTTTTGGAAATTTAAAGTTCTGATTAGATATCAAGTGTAAATTGTTATTCATTTATCATTCATTTATTCGTTCATCTTCATTTATTTTCAAATGGAGGATTTCTCTGAAAAAAATCAGAAATAGTTGCAATGGATTAATAAAGAAAAGACAATTGAAGTTTATGATTGAATCAATAGATATCTTAATCCCTTGATTGGGACTTCCTTAAATGGCATTCGTCATTCACCAACAGCAGACACTTAGGGGGTGTTGCCCAAAAGTTGCAATTGATCGCAAGTTGCAGTTGATCGGAACGCGCCAATCATTGTTTCATGCGCGTCTCGTTAAATGCGCATATCGCGCGCGAATGAAAGTGCGCGTTACAATTTGTAAAGTTGCAGTTGATCTGCAGTTGATTTTGAGCAACACCCCCTTAGTATTTTAGATTGTGATATAGGAAAAAGATTAAAAAAAAATAATACGGAGGCATTCTGCCGCTAGAATAATAATTAATCGGTAAAGCAGAATTAGCGCAAATGCGAATAGCTATAGGCCTTTATTTGGTTCGTTTCAACGCTGCTGGGGTGGATGGAAGGGGGGTGAGTTAAGGGAAAATGAGTGACGCTATCGACAAAACTCCTCTTCTTCCTTCAGGAAAAGGAATTCACGTAAATTTATTGAGATTCAGACTTTGAATAAATCAAGCTCGCTGAGTGAACGAGTTCACGGTCATTCAACTTTCAAGTTTCATTAAGTTCTAATCAGCCCGAAAATAAATTCGTCCTTTTCTTTGACTGCTGTCCTCACCAAGAGTCTCATTGGATGATGGGTGTACTTTTGGGAAGTCAAAATGATCGTGTAGTGGGATGGCATTTTAATTAAATTGCATTTATTTCTTCCGAGGAATGATACATGTATATCGACTTGCATAAGCTTTATTTTCAATCGAGTTCCCTTATTAATGAATCATTTTGGGGAAGTTTGATGAATAACCTAACTTTGTTAATCTAAATTATATACATAATTAACTTGTAAGGAAATTAGGGAACGGTCATCTAAAAATGAGATTAGTGCAAATTCCACTTTGACCATTTTCATTACCCTTTCTTCTCTTATTATAACCTAAAAGTTCACGTAACTTCATCCCCCCCCCCCCTCTTTCTCTCTCTGTCATACTCCATCCTCCTCCCTCGGATTACCCTCCTTCTGCTTCCTCCCTCCCCTCCATCTTACTCTATTTCTCTCTCTCCCTCACTGCCTCCCCATTTCTCAAGCTTTCTATCTTCCTTCCTCCCTGCCCCTTTCTCTATCTTTCTTTCTCCCTCTTTCTCCATCTCTCTATCTCTCCTTTCCCCTCCCCTCTCACATACACAAACACACGCACACACACACACAGTCTCTATCTATCTCCCTCTCCCTCCCATTTCTGTTTAATCTCTCTCTCTCCTCCCCCTCCTCTCTCTCACACACACAAACACACGCAAACGCACACACAGTCTCTATCTATCTCCCTCTCCCTCCCCTTTCTGTATAATCTCTCTCTCTCTCCCCATCTCTCTCTCTCTCTCTCTCTCTCTCCCTCTCTCTCTATAACCCTCCTCTCTCGAGAAGTTGGCCATTGTTACAGCCCCTCCCCCTTCTCTTCCTTTATCTCTCTACCCTTGCTATATATCTCTCCATCTCTTTCACTCCATCACTTTCTCTGCATCTCTTCCTCCTTTATCTTTCTACCCCTACCCCTCCCCTTCCACCTACCCTGTCACAGATTTGACCATCACCGATAAAAACAAATGTAGAAAAGATCGTCCCACTGCGTTACCAAGCTCCTTGATGCAGCTTCTTTTTTTTATTCGATTAAAGATATCTCACAGACGTTTTAGAGGGCTCTACCAAAGATACATCATTATAATCCAATAACAAATGACAACTGTTTTTGCCGCCTTTTAACCTCCAATTAGCTTCTGTCGGCCTTGCGCTGTAGATTGCTTCTGTGTCAGAGAACGTTTTCCGGATATATATTGCAGTCTGATATCAAGTTTATTTTTAAGTGCGCTTCAAGTTAATATCTACGGTAGGGGAAGTTGGCCTAATGTGACGATTCGCAAATATTATGTACAGTATTAGTGACCATAGTGGCAACAGTCAAATTTTGATCAAATTTGTATTTTGATGTTTTTTGTTTTGCAATTCAAATCCCCCTATAAAATAATAGAACGTCTCACAACATGAGAAATGTATATAGAGGTTATTTGGTTTAAATGGCGCTCTTTTTAAATTGTTGGTATCGTAAAAAGATTTTTTTTTTTAACACAATCTGTCGTAGAATATGGAATTTCTCATGTTTTCCGATGAGACTATCAATCGGTATTAGATTGACAAACCTTTTTTTTCAGCGCATAAAGGGCATAAATTATTAAAGCAAAGAAGTAATACACACCTTTGAGAAAAGAATAAATCGTTGCGCCTATAAGCAAGGCTAGATTGGGAGGAAGGCAAGGGGGAAGGAAATTAAACACACCACTAAGATGAAGAAGTCACACCAGCATGGCTTCTCCATATCGACTGCGAATTCCCCCGTGCTCTTCCATTTGCTCGGTCTGTTGTTCTGTCTGCTGTAGGGGCACCAGTGTAACTGCACCACGTAGCAGCTGTACATATGACCCTAAAACACACTCCTTTAAACCGATTTGGAAGATATGGTATGGTCAACTTGAAAACGATTTATTTGAATTCCCTTGACCGGTTGGGACGCAAATTAATTGTATTGAAAGATCAGATGAAAGAAAAAAGAAGATCCGAGGAGATAGGATGAGTCTTATCAACTAGGATGGAAGGGGGAATATGTATTGAGAAAATAATTGGGAAGTTTGTCTGATGGCATAGAAAGATGTTACGCGAGATGAAAGATAAGAATGTTCTATTTACAAATGGTGAGATAACTTTAAAGATTAAATGAGATTGTTTGATAACAGAGAAGAAGGGCTGAAGAAAGTAATAGGGGCGGAGAAAGAGAAATGATACAAGAGAGAGAGAAAGAGAGAGACATACGGAGAAAGTGTATACAATGTAATGAGGAAAGGAAGACGAGAAAAGAATGGGGGGAGAGTAAGAGAGTGTAAGAGAGAGAGAGGGGGAGGGAGAGAGTGAGAGGGAAAGAGAAAAATGGGGAGAGGAGAGAGAAAATTGGGAGAGGGAGAGAGCGGAGCAATAAGATGGATAGAGTGAGGGGGACAGAGAGAGAGAGAGAGAGAGAGAGAGAGAGAGAGAGAGAAAAAAAAAGGGGGGAGACATATAGAGAGAAAAAAAAACATAGGGAAGAAAATACATAGAGAAAGAAAATGCCAATGGGGGAAATAGGAGGTATTGTGGACAGTCGCGTTAATAGGCACAACGCATAATAAGTCCACATCTTCCGTAGATATCTGTAAACTCGAAATATGGTTTTGGTAAACATCCATTGATTTATTTATTTTTAGCTCACAAGTCTTTTTATCATACACACACGGTATGTTTCTTGAGAATTGTACAATTTTTAAAATGTGTATTTTACCACTTTTTAAAGTACAATTTAGCACTATTTGACCTCTTATATTGAAATCTTAAAATCTGAACTGGCTTACGTAATAATGCATTTCTGAAGTTTGAACATTTCAGTATAGGCATATACGTGATAAGAAACGGCTGTTGAATCGTGCCACAATCGGTACAACGCATAATAAGTCCACATCTTTCGTAGATATCTTTAAACTCGAAATATGGTTTTGGTAAATATTCAATGGTTTTATAGCTAACTAAAGGTTTTCATCATACACAAACGACATGTTTTTGTTTAGAATCAAACAATTTTGAAATCTTATATGTATTAATTAGCACTATTTTTTAACTTTTCGGCTCTTAAAACTCTAATTTTAAAATCTTGAAATCTGAACTGGCTTACGTCGTAAAGCATTTCTTATCTTCAAACATTTCGGTATGCCTACAGCTCTTGAATCGTGGCACACTTGATATTCTCACTTCTTTCTAAACGGACGATAACTTTTCTTTTTAAAAAGGGGAAAATCCCTCCAACACTTTAATAGATTTCTCCAAAAGGGGCCATCTAAAAGGAGCGATTGTGGGATGCGGGATGGATGTTGATGATGCGGTGTTGGTTGTGGTATCCATTCTAGAGTAAGCGATACCGCGCTTCACGTGAACTCCGCATAAGGCCCTGTCACACACGTTTGCGTTTATAGCGATGTAGGCATGTCCATGGTAAACTAGATTTGGTTTACAAACTATTCCAGGGATATTATTCACATGAAGAAAAAAGAGTGCAATGTTGCACCTTGCATTACTGGGAGTACCAATTAGGATTCAATATTACATTTTTGGACTTTTTCCTCAATCTGCAATTTTTTTTCACAAAATATTCGAAAATAAAAATTGAAGCAGCTGTATAGGATTTAAGCCTACCCAATAAGGGAGCACATCGCTCTAAGTTTGACAATTTACGAACTAAGCTGTGTGTCATCTCTTCTTGACTGATGGACATTAGGATATTAGAGCTGTCATTATCCACGGTTTGATACTTCGACATATTTTAGCTGGAAATGGATTGTTAACTGTTCACGTATGATAGAGAGTCGATGTTTGATGTTTTATATCCGTGAATCGGACGAAAGCAGTGAACAGCTCAGTCGATAAGTCGTTTGACTAGGAACCAAGCAAAGTTTTATGGCGCGGGTACAAAATCCCTAACTACCGCAGTTTTTAATAGGGGGGGGGGGTTATTTTGTAAAATATTGCAACCTTTAATGTGCTCCTTGGGCTGACCCCGTAACATAAAGAATATCAATCATATGCTATCAATCGTAAGTCTATGGTGAATCATGTACTAAGATTTGCGATTGGTTGCAAAAGAGATTGTATCTCTTAGTATATTACGGGCCCCTATAGTGTTGGGTTACTTTGCATCCTTGAAGATGCAAAGTTGCACATTTCATTAAGGGTGTATTCTCTCATTCAAAAATGTACCCGATCAAAATAAGCGCAAGCCGAACTACTTCGGCGTTAGACAAGCATGTACCCTTTGTGATTCTACGCACATGACTGTATAAGACACTCAATATACGTTGGATATAATTTTGGATGTTTTCACAAAATGTGTGGCTGAACCTATTCAGCTTGCGTGATGAGATGCCAATTTTCCCAAGAGAGTGAGCATTACTGTCAGTTGTTCTCTCCGCCGCGGTATAGATGGCCTCACAAACTCAATCACATCAGGTCATATTGATTAACATGGAAGGATGGATGAAATAATGGGAGAGAGAGAAGGGGGAGAGGGAGGGAGAAAGAAAGAGAGGGAGAGATAAAGAGAGAGAGGGGGAGACAAGGAGAGGTCCATTTAGAGGAGGGAAAGAAGAGCGATGGAGGGAGAGAGGGATAGAGAGATAGATATATATAGATAGATAGATAAATAAATAGATAGAGAGAGTGAGAGAGAGAGAGAGAGAGAGAGAGAGAGAGAGAGAGAGAGAGAGAGGGGGGAGAAAGAGAGATGGAGGGAAGGATGGAGAGAGAGACAGAGAGAGATATATATAGGGTGGAGGGAAGAGCGGGGGTTGCGGGGGTTGAACAAGGCATTAGGATGGTTTGGGGGAAAACACCACTTATCCGTCCATATTATATCCATTTCATCGTCTTCGTATTGCATTAAGACAATGAATCCCAAACAAAGCAACAGTTATGATGGCATCCTATTAGAATATTGATTTTCTTAATTTGATTAATTATGTAAAAGGTGACAGCGTTTTAATGGGATATTTTCCAATCTTCACAGTCCCGTTCCGCACAAAAAATATTTGGGAAGTGGTCTTATAGATGCAGGCAAAATTGAAACGTAAAAATGATGAAAGGCATTTGGTAGGCCATACGCCTGGCCACAACGCCCATATCTGTATGATGCATTTTTTTTTTTTTTTTTTTTTTTTTTTGGGGGGGGGGGGGTCCTAGGTGAGAATAAATCGATCAGAATACCTGCACCTTCACTTACACCTTGCAGATTTACAAATCCAATCGCATTAGAGGTGGGAAGATGGGCGATATNCTTTTTATGTATTCTCTAAATTTCCCCATGTATAACATTTCGTGTACTTTTTCTTTTTGGGGGGGGGGGGTGCAAGGTGAGAATAAATCGATCAGAATACCTGCACCTTCACTTACACCTTGCAGATTTACAAATCCAATCACATTAGAGGTGAGAAGATGGGCGATATAGGTTAAGATGGATTTACAACATGCATTTTATTCTTCTATCAGGGTCCCTCATGGCTTGTTGAAACTCCTGGGCGGTGTTTCACCAAATTGTTATGCATGACTGTAAGAAAATACCGAGTACGTTTACCAGTGTAATATGTGTAAGATTCTCTAGAGCTAGAGCTAATACAAGTTTTGGGTAAAGTCGTTCTTAAAGTCTTTCATAAATTGGTGAATCACCGCTCACATTTGGTTTTGAATAAAATTGTCTATTTATCACATTATTTACCACACAGCACTATTATGCGTATCATGTAGATTAATATAAAGATTTTTATCAGGTTTTGATGTTTCCGTTCATTAAACGATTCATTATTTTTGTTCTTGTAAAAAACGAAATTGATATTAGGCGTACTCCAAGAATTTTCATAACAATTCTCATAAAGCTTGCGTCACACCTTTGCGTTTTTAGCCTGCGTCGGCCAAGCGTTTTTGGAAGTTAAAACGCTCCTTTGACGCACAAAGACGCAGGTCATTCGATGAAATGACGCTCGTCGTACGCTCGTTGAGCGGAAGATGAACGTCAGCCTACAGTCTGATCTGCGTATGCTGTCCGTCAAGAGAGCGTTTTTAAGTTTAAAAACAAAACCCGCTCGGCCGACGTAGGCTAAAAACGCAAAGGTGTGACGGAGGTTTAAGACAAAACTGTTTTGTTACTGACCATGTTTCTGATAAGTGTATAATTCCAAATAAGTTAGTAAATAGATAATTGTTAAAAAGTTATTATAATGATTTATATTCTTTTAAAGTCGTATCTGAAAATGACTTTAATTTGAGGCCTACACAGAAACCATTACAAGCCACAAAAAATAACAACAGACGGTCTGGAATAATCAGCTCTTTAAATAATATTACTTTAGATTTTTAATCATGAACTTTGTCATTATATAATATCGCTTTGTTTATAAGCCAACGGTATACCATGGGAATGTTCCCAGGTGTGAATACAAATTACTGTAAAGGACAGCTAAAATCATTTTATTCCCGCTAATTTATTTTACTCTGATCAACCATGAAATATTTTGAACGTCTTCAACGCCTCGAATTCTAGTTGCATATTTTTTTTCTGTCATGGGGTCCAATGGTCGAATGTCATAAATGTCCGGTCAACTATTTCTGTGTTTGTTTACAACAGACACTGAGGAATAAGGGTGCAAATTTGCGCCATTTGGGGTGCAGCAGCTATATAGCGACAGCCTTTGGGGAAAATATTTTGGGGCATCTTCAACCAGAAAGTGCATATCTCCGTGCACAGCAAAAGCCGTTGTTATTGTATATATATACCAGCGGCTGCACACCTAAAGGTGCAAAACTTCACGCTATATTTTAGTATGCTGGTGATAGTTTGTACTCGAGCGGTTCTATTGAATGTTATAATGTAAACAGAAACAAATCATATACGAGTACTATATATTTGGGGAGTGAATAAGGCAACAACGTGAATGGTTTTCTTCGTCATTGACTCGTCTTGCACTATTAACTGGAGGTATGCCATCCAGTATTTGCACAAGCCGTTACATGTGTTGTTAGTGTAAGGTTCAACGGTCAAAGTAGACTTACAGGGGATTGAAACCCAAAGAATATATTGACTTATTTCAGTAGGTGTAATATTTATCGATTTAATGAAATATGTTATTGTACAAGAAAAAGCAGCATAAGGAGATACATTTTCATTTTCTGAGCCAAGATTTTGTCTGCTAGCAATACCCTGGGGCTACCATTTTGTTATTTGGTACCAGAAAGTATTTTGTTATCCCGGAGTAGAACGTCTTTGATCGAAATATAAGCTTAGAATTTGAATAAAAATATACCTTACATATGGTCATATATTTCAATATCTTAAAACTGGTCTGGATTTATTT
>BQKZ01002336.1:20509-36422 GCA_036244855.1 Temnopleurus reevesii | reverse complement strand
CCCCCCCCCCCCCCCCCAAAAAAAAAAATGAGAAAAGTCCTTTTTAGTGTTTTAGTATATCAAAATAGTGATTCATCAGAATGTTGTATTTGTTAATGAAAAAATGTATACCCGACTCCCAACCTTAAGATATTCCCATATAAACCTATTTTTACAAAACTCGAGCTGTGGCCCGCCGTGTCCATTCTTTCAAAACTGAGTAAGTGGGGGAAAAAACTAAATGCAGCGTGGGTTTAATCTTACATGTGAGTGATTTTACATCAATTTCTGGTCAATTCAACGCGAATTATGTAATCATCCATAAGAATGTGGTTGTCGGGCTTTCAAGAATGGTATGGGGGGATCGATTCGACCCAGTGACTCAAATTTTCGATGCATTTCGTGGTTTTGAGAGGAATCTCCAACATCAGCGCAATCATGGGCCTCTAGTTTTGTTCAAAGGGATGCAGTTACCCCCCCCTCCCTAGCCCAACACATTCCTGCGCCACACTTTTGCGTTTTCAGCCTGCGTCGGCCTATCGTTTTTGGAAATTAAAAACGCAGGTCATACGGTGGACTGACGCCCGTCATACGCACGTTGAGCGCAAGCCGAACGTCAGTCCAACATCTGATCTGCGTATGCTGTTCGTCAAGGGAGCGTTTTTAAATTAAAAAAACGCTAGGCCGACGCAGGCTAAAAACGCAAAGGTGTGACGCAGGCTTAACAATAAAGTGAATTCTTCTTTACCTTTCTTCATGAATGATACATACGTTTAGTGGGAAAAAAATCTACACCTCAAGAAAAAAAGGTGCACGATTTGTGCAAACATTCGTAAGAAGATGCAATCTGCGGCAAAACTCGAATAGGTGCAATACTGCACCCTTTTGATGAACATGCTCAGCAAGGGAAACGGTACGTAAAGGTTGCAAACTACAGATAATAATAATAATAATACATGTGTCTTATATAGCGCACTTTCCACCCAGATTAGGTGCTCAAGGCGCTCAGGTGTAAACAGGTGTAATTGTGCACCTTAGTGACAGCCTCAAGTGGACACTGTATTTTATGTTATGGAATGCTCCTTTGATATCATATAAAGTCGTCACCATGTTTGCATGGCGCTTAATTGACACGAGAAACCACCGATTCCACATCCCCAAATAAGGAGAAGCTCCGGATCCCTTGCAGAGGTCCACAGAGTGCAAAATCATAATTTTTGTGTTTCGATTTTTCACCCCAAAAAAGGTGCTCCTTGTGTTGCATTTTTGCTCCTTCATTCGTAAGTGTGCAGATGATTTACGCATGAAAATGAATTAACAGATCTGCCGGGGTAATTATATAATGGCAAACTGCAAACCTATTCAAATGGTGGTCTTATTTAATCCTTATATTAATGGCAAATTAATTTCTTCTATTCAGGGTATTTTGACACAAAATAAAATTCATAGTGTTTCTGTTTAAATACAGTTAACCCGTTACCTACTTGAGCTGGACATGGCAATTCGATAATTTATTTAGGCCGGTTATAACTGTAAAATGGAACAGGAATTTGTTTACTTAAGATTGAGTATATTTACCAATAAAAATTGCAATCTGTACAATTTCATTGAGTCTATTTGCTACTCAGTCATTATAATCTGCATTCTGAAAAAGGTAATCTATCATTTTCACTTTTTGGAACACTCCCATAATGATTAAGAAATAACCTAAATTGACACTTTCATGAACTGTTTTAGAATCCCTTTGGGACCCCTTCCCTCAAGTATTCAACGGATCGGTCTAAATGTTCCAATTTGCATGTTACTAAGAAGAGTGTAGATCACTTTATTAGGTTACTAGTAAATTATTACAATGAATATTCTCAACTTTGATTCAATCACGACACGCATTAGCTGAAGTTATGGTTCGACCAATTTTGGAATAATGTCTTTTTTTGCGCCTCCTGTGTACAGGACCAATTCAAACACAATTACATGCATAATGTATATGCTTGAATGTTCATGTAATGATTAGAAAGCGAAGGATGAAAGAAATGATCCAATTTGATTCAATTCAATTTAGGATTTATGTCAATGAATTGGGGGTTATATTAGGTTGACTATTTTGTATCATAAAACGGTGATTAACGTGGCATTACATGATAAAGTGACCCTTAAATGTTCTCTTAAGCTGAAGCATACAACAGATTTAAAATATTCCTTACCCCATCCACAGTATGGAGAGTATGATACATCCATCTTTGCAGCTTGGGAGCATTTTAATTTAATATCGAGGGTGTGTTTTTAATATCGAGCTCGCTTTGGAAAACAGAAGTCCCGTTGGCGAATCTATGAAATACCGCCTGGTGCCCCCAGGCCACCAAACCTCTGAACATTCATAGCGAGGTTGCTCGAAGGATATCGCAATTTATTATTCGCTTAACTCCAACAAATTGCTTTTTAACCAATGCTATCCCATGATGGTGTATTATTCTAATACCATCTTAATACGACACGTTGTATTATATGCGAAGAAATATCATATCATTGTTTGATAATATTTTAGAAGAATGTTGACGAATTTATTTTGGATCTTATTCGTTGACCAAAACCAAATTAATCCGCATAGCAAGCCACATCACAATCTGTTACATGACATTTTTAAATGACACGAGCTGTCTGACAAAAAAACACGTTGCAGATTTTAAATATAAAAAACATCTGAAGAAAGTCCATATCCCTGCATGTAACTAATGTCGTTAGAAATGTAAAACATTAGCCAGAATCAATAGACGGTATCATAAGTAAAATATATTGCCTTGTAGGTTTATCCATAACATTTTGCACGTCATGCATGTATATAACTTGAAAATATGCACTAATTTTGTAATCAAAATTCATAATTTACCGCTGTTTTACTTCTGTTTCATTAGGATTGGTAACAATGAATGGAATTTTCTGGAAAAGCTCCCTTTTTCAATTTCGACAAATTCAATATATCTCGTTCATAAACCAAAGTTACACTACTTCTAGTATAGCTTTAAGAGGGAGAGGAGAAATAGGGGGGATATCACGAGCATAACATTACAATATTGCTATACGTTCCGAAATTATTTTTTGTGATATAAATGACACGATTTTCATAAATTGGCAACTTCGATCTATTTTCAGCTGCGAGATTTGACATTTGAATTGGCTTGTGGAGCGGAGCACTTTGTATGACCTTCAAATGTAATTATATGGTGGCTTTAAAAGAGAAAAAATATTCCAAAATAATGATACGTTATAATGAATATCGGTTTGCTTAAAAATGTAAAGAGTAAAATAATGAAGAAAATAAATCTTTTTATATACATAATGAGCACATGATTCGGGTTACCGAACCTCATCTTCAGCTAACAAAACAACACCAATTAAGAGTTATATACTATCGTCTAGTTTAAAAGAAATGACACGATCAAATAAAATGAAAGTGCATAATACAATGTGTATAAAATTTTACTTTTGAAACGTCTTTCAAAAGTGCATAAAATCACGTTATTATCAAGAATTATTCATATTCATATATATTCTATAATCCTCTATATTGATTGCCACTCAAACAATAAGTTTACATTCATGCTTGGCTGAACATCGACTGTTTATTTCAAGATTAGGTTGTCAAATTAGGTATCGTGGGGGAATGTCGGGGTGCTACGTACCCCCTCCTCTGGTCAGAGTTTTTATTTTTGTGCTTTGTCAGCACAGTCCTCCCCTAACCGACAAACTTTAGCTGCTTACATTTTTTTGTTTTACTTGTCTACTAAACAAAACGAAAGGGTGGGGTGGGGGGGGGGAGGCGCAAAATTTTGAATTGGTTGAGCCCCTGGGGCCTCAGTTTTCAAATCCTAGGTGCGCTCATGGTGTTCAACTTGTATCGTTAGTTGAATAAACCATATAACATACATTCAATAGGGCTCACATTGGCATTATTTCTCCGCCTTAATTACAAGTTTGAACATCAGTAAGGAGTATACATTCTGCAGAAATGGACTTTATGCCGCCCGGGGTTGGTCTAAATCTAATTTTATTCGCGCTGCTGTGTGTTCATATAGCTGTAATTAAAATCATCATGATCGTTATTGTGATGGGGTCTGGCACTGTCTTTCTTTTCTCCGTGAGGGAAAGTTCATATAGTAAATATTAATTATTTCTTTCGCAAAGTCAGGATATTAAATTTCCCTAAAGCGACAAGTTTGATATTATCACTTTCGTTTTTATAAAAGAGACGCACCTATATGGCTCACTATCAAGACCTTTTCCCGCCTGTTCAAATTGTGTTCCCAAGCCATCTTTCACCGCAAAATCCACGAATATTGATGATATTACGTCAGTTGCATAGCTATTCAACAAAANGTGCTACGTACCCCCTCCTCTGGTCAGAGTTTTTATTTTTGTGCTTTGTCAGCACAGTCCTCCCCTAACCGACAAACTTTAGCTGCTTACATTTTTTTGTTTTACTTGTCTACTAAACAAAACGAAAGGGTGGGGTGGGGGGGGGGAGGCGCAAAATTTTGAATTGGTTGAGCCCCTGGGGCCTCGGTTTTCAAATCCTAGGTGCCGGCGCTCATGGTGTTCAAAATGTATCGTTAGTTAAATAAACCATATAATATACATTCAATAGGTCTCACATTGGCATTATTTCTCCGCCTTAATTACAAGTTTGAACATCAGTAAAGCCCCGGTCACATAGAACCCCGGAAGCAACACGATTCAGCCCGACTCTTTATTAATTCACAGTTAACTGCCGCAGAACAACGAGTCGGGATAAATCGTGTTGCTTCCGGGGTCCTATGTGACCAGGGCTTAAGGAGTCGTACTTGATCAAGCTGTATGATTACAGTTACAATCATGTTACAAAATACCGGTTGGAAATACATGTGTGAAAGAGAAGACTGTAATCATTGTACCTGAACATTATGTTACACAGAAGTTGTGATATATTGACAATTTCCCACCCAACAAAGAAATAATTCGGTATTTAGGCAGTACCTGCTGATATAAACCCAATCGAACCCTTCAGAATCATCGAGCTTATTGATGGTCTAGTGGTAAGACGCTTGATATCTAGTTATGAGGAGGTCGTGGGTTCGATTCCTACAAGAATGTACATTAAGTGTGTTTACAGCACCTTGAAACGCATAGCCAATTGGTATTTATCTATACTTGGATATGGCAAGAATTGACAGCCTCTTTGATAGATTTCTGCCCCGCCCCTTCCGCTCTCACGCCATTCTTGCTTTAAAAAATGCCATATGGGAGGGTATAAATCCCAATTTCCATTTTTAAAGCAAAGTATATTGGTTTGCCAGTATATTTACGACTCAAGGACGAGGACTTTGTGGTTTAGCTATGAATAAAATATCGATTAGCTCCTGCTTTGTGAGAAAATATAACATTTGAGTTTTTCCTTGGAAGTCGTTATCGTGTGCCCATGTTATGTTTCAAACTAAAGCAAGAAATTTTCGGCTCGTTGCACCAATCATAGTATGTATAATCGGATGTAAACTTTTTTTTTGTCACCATTCATAATGCTCATGCAAAAGTGTTTAACCAGAAATGAAGTATGTCATGAAAATGTGTTGCATCTAAGTCCTTTCCTGAATCGTTACGAACCACAAAATATGCATCGTATACGACATGATAAAAAAATTTGCTCTGTATAACTATAAACCCAGCAATATGATTAAAGACATTGTAAAACTTTTTTTTCGTTTAAAAATTAAAATTTGCCAGATCCTAAATGCTACCTAAATGGTTGATGGTGTACATAAACTAAGCTGTGAAAATATTAGACTTCAAAATCAACGTTCATTGCTTTAAAATGGATAATCAAAATAATACATAGACACAACGCGCAGTAATAAAGCGATAGTGTACGCTGTATTCAATTTCCATTGATGCCTTTAAACCTTAAACGCATGTTATTAATATTCTTTAATGAACCCATCACAGGTCCGGTAGACCATCCCATGAATATCAAAGTGAAAATCAAGGCAAGAATCAACGCGAGGTTAGAAGGGTAAAAACAACTGGACTAGAAAGATTAAGCAAGGGTTTTGCTAATTCAATCTGATCGGTATATGACAGTTGTTCCTCCTTCCCGGGGTTAACCCAACCGGGATGCGATCCGAAGAAATTCCAGATATTCTCTCCATCTCATAGAGAGAGGGATGAAGAATGGATGTTGGGGATCGATGATGGATGGTATCAAAGCCTGACCCTAATAGCACCAGCTGATATGCTAAATCTGCTTACTTTAATTGTTTACTTGTTTGTTTGTGGTCTTGGCATGGGTCATGGTTTGTCGTTAGGGGCCATCGTAACATATTCCCAATCAAGTTCATTTCTCTTTTTAGTTCTTTACTGACTAGTGATCTATATTTTAGCTTCATTTATGGTTCACCTATTTGTTATGATTTAATAATGATGATAATGATTTTGTGCTAAGTCGTCTAAAAATTTAATCAGTGGGCTTTCGAAATTGGTGGACAGATGCTTGTGGACGGTAGATAACCACTGCGCATCTGATGTGCGCATCAAATGGCAAGCACCCATTAATGTGCGCATCATTTTGTTGTGCACATCAATGCACACCCGTTTCTTTTACCGTCCACAAGCCTCAGTCCATCAAATTTCGAAAACCTTCAATTTTCTGTTTGAGAACAGTCACACGATGAGTCTCATACTTTAGAGGGGTTTATCATTATTTAATTCTAAATATTTACGCCTATCATTTCCAGCTATATCAATGTACCTAACGTTGCAACGAGACCCGTCTTGATCGTGGCTGAAGGCAGACTCACACCTTTGCATTTTAGCCTGCGTAGGTCCAGCGTTTTCTTGAAAATTAAAAACGCTCCATTGACGCACAAAGACGCGGTTCATACAATGGACTGATGTTCGGCGTATACGCTCATTGAGCGCAAGCCGAACGTCGGTTCACGTCTGATCAGCGTATACTGTGTGCTGGGGTAGCATTTTTCATTTTTTTTTTAAACTGGACAGACGCTGACTGAAAAGTGGAGGTGTGAGTCGGCCTTTACCTCGTTGTGAACATCCAGGGTCCAACCAGGGTCCATCTAGGGTCCATCCAGGGTCCATCCAGGGTCTATTCATGGTCCATCCAGGTTCCCTCTGAATCGTTTTGCGACCCGTCTATAACCGTCTTTAGTCCATAGCATCGTCGTTAAGGCTCCATTACGTCACACGATTCAACACGACTCTTTGCTCAGAGGCAGTTAACTGTAAAATGAACAAAGAGTCGTGTTCAATCGTGGTGCTTCCGGGCTTCTATGTGACTGGGGCTTTAGACAAGTTCTACCAGTGTGTCGATAGGTCTAGGGATTCCTCGCCACGCCCGCCAAGGTCGACATGCTTGTCTCGGCCGGTGTCAAGATGCTTTCTGCTCATTTCACTAAAATGTCAAAGTTCCCCAATCGGGGAAGTCGTGTAGCTAAAATTTGTGACAGTGAAATGTGGGCATAAGAAATACTTGCATGATTCCCGAATTTTTCACGTCGCAACGGGCCCAAAACACAGGGCAGGACATATGTATAAGAATTTAGGAGACCTACCTGAGTTGCCAACAAGAAAAAATAACAAAAAAAAACCCCTCATATATCAATTATTGTATTCAAATATCTAAATACATTAAGAAGGAACTTTTAATAACAAGGAATAACACAGACCGACCGACTGGAAACCAGACTAGGTGTAGATAGTCAAACCTGATTGGAACGCCATAACCTAAACAAAACAACAACTACAACATTACTCTGAATGATAAAACGCTCATTCACGAGCTCTTATTGAGCGGTGAGGGGAAGGGTACCCAGTTAAAAAGAATAACAGTAACAATAGTATAGATCTAACGCACTAAAAAGAAAGAGTACCATTGCGCTTTACAAGTAAACAGTTAGAACAAAGATAAAACACTTAGATTAGTATAGTAGGCGGGAGGAGAGGCGGAAGAGGAGCAAGTAAAGGAAGTGAAGAATAAGCAGAAGACCCGAAGTATGTTTATATACGTGGCTTATAATATTCAACAAATTTTGTAAGACATACCTTTTTCAGTCATTATAGAGAATAAAGCCACACCATCCGAATGTGTTTATCAATTAGTTAAATTGTCCCTGTCTGAATCATAATCCATCATTTCCAAGGCCATTGTTTATCTCATTAAGTTGATAGATGGCAATAAGTATCTTTCTTCTCAATTGACATCTTGGCATTGCCTGCATCGTATAATTTAATAAGATTAATTAAGACCGCCATTTCTAAATTGGATGCTTGATTAATTATGATGTAGTGCGTTAAAGACATGGTGGCAATATGTTGCATTAACGGTATTCCGTTGTTGAGGAAGGAGAGACGATCAACATCAATAGCTTGGGAAATATGAGGTTCTATGCAATTTTGTAACCAGAATTCCCTAATTAGGAATCGGTTTTCGTAAAGCCAAAATCGTCCACTGATCATCCAAAATATCAGTTGGGTTTGTGAAGAGCATTCTAAATATTTTATAATACCTGTACGCTTGTAGCCAACATGTTGTTTGGCACTTTCCCACAAGTATCAGCTGAGTTTATGCTACGTGTATCCCATTAGCCACTGGAACCAGATGCCCTTTGTACAAAGCGTATAGGAATACATTAATACAGTAGTCAAAGGGTTAAATCTACGTGCACATCTATCCCCAGAAACGCGACGACAATCACCCCAAAGTGGTCTAAGTAGGATAATATGGGATGGCACAATAATGGAAAATACTCAAATTGAATTTTAAGTGCTCGTCTTGACATCTCGCGCTTTAATTCGGGGAATCTCATGTAGATGACCGATAACATAGTACACCGTACTTCTTTACCCGCCCAATCTCAAAAAGCCCCGTGAAGTGTTCGTTCCTTTTCTCCCCAGGGGAGGCAATTGGATTATACTTCATCACATTAAACGGTATTTCTTCTTGGTATGGATAGTCGAGTAAAGACGCGGAAAGGGGATGTATGTAACCAAAGTAAACTAGCGGATTCATGGCGGCGCAAGCTGCAGAGTCAATGCCCGTCCCTCTTCAATGGATAAGGCGGATGGTATTAAAGATGGGACTTTTTTGTGGAGTTGGTTGTCATCGCGTCTTGACAAAGATTTATACGGTGTGAATCGTAGACGGTGGAATTTCACCAAAATGGCCTTTGCTATCCTCTTCTTGCTAAGATGTCTTAACTTCTTGTGACGACCTCCTAACATACCGTATGCTTGATGACATAGAATTTAAATGTGGTTTGGTAAATAACATCATGCATTCAATTGAAACGGAGTAACAACTTGTAACATAATTGGGTCCCTAGAAAATAGACATTTTACAGACATGGTTTGACAAAGTAATCAATATATCTTAACCATGAAATAAATAAGAAATAATAGTTGGGTAGGCTTGCGATTTGTAGCAGCTAAGTATATATTATGGATGATTTTCGATTAGGATAAGAGGTAATATTATCAACAATGGGATATCAGTTATTTTGATGATCAACGAATACAACTGTAAAGCTTTATAGCATTAAATGTCGTATTGTGTGTTTATTCTATATTTTTCTCTTTTTGGTAAATTAGGCATTGGAAGCCAGGAATTGACGATATTGCCAAGGATCTGTGATTAACTAAATTTGTGTTGAATACGTCATAAGACCAGATTACATTATATTCTATAATTGAATTTACATCAGATCAAATATCTTTTGATAACTTTCCAATTTGAGGTTTGGGATTGTCCTTGATTTTTAATTGCTTTCCATGCTTGCGGCAAGTTGGTATAATTATTTTCGATAAACTATTGGGGAAGATTGCCAAACTCTGAGACATTTTACTCACGGCAATTGATAACCTCCCTCTCCAAATATTTTGAATTCAATTATTTTCATTTTTATTTATTCATATTTGTTTCATGCAACGTCTCACAGAGGTATGCCATATTCGTAACTATCATCAGCAAATAACTAGGAATCGCAATTATTGATTCATTCAAAATATATAATCGTAATTGTTTACAGTTTGTGAATCATCATGCACTGTCTATACTGACCAGACGACATGAAACGAACAAAATCCACATCATCAGATCATCATAATCTGTTGGTTTGGGAAGTGGTAGCATAGATCACAGATTACTTGTTCCCAAATGGACGTATAGGAGCCTGAAGCAGATTTGTCATTTCGCCATCTACTTTCATCCAACCGAGTATTAATTACAGTTTGACATTTCAAGGCCAAGTGCTTAACATAACTATTTATTTTAATAAGACTTTATCACGAAGGCTAATCGCCAACTTATCCACTCGCCGTTAGTCCATTATATAGCTGTCACCTTCTTGACCGATATGCGTTTCTGAAGGATGGGGTATGGAGGCATTGAAGTCCGCTCTACAATAGGACAAATGTATGGGAGTTTCGCGACTAGGGCGGTCTTTCACCTAATCGTTATTGAAGTTACGTAAGACTATAAGAAAGACTGGAGTACGTTAATGAGTGTATTACACGCGTAGGACTCCCGACCACTCATTACAAGAACTGATAACAGCCGTGCATAAAGCCGTTCGTAAAGTCTTTGGTAGCTTTTTGAATCATCACACTGAAGGGCGTAAAAATTATAGTCTGGGATGCGAATTTCATAACCTAAGTTAAAATTTTCAACCAGGGTCACAAAATATGCGTCCTGTTCAGGGACTTCGACAAGATATCCATAACGAGTCGCCGGAGCACCCATTCAAATGAGAAATTACTTGTCTGTATTAATGTTATGATATAAGAACTAAGATATATTTGTTCTCTCTTCTGACTTAAGAAAATTGGGCTCGTTCGAAGTCATTTAAAAAGTCCGCATCCCAAACCACAAATTTTGCCCGTAATGGCCGAGTCACGCGTTTTTCGCCTGCGTCAGCCCAGCGTTTTTGAAAATTGAAAACGCTCCCTGGACGCATTAAAGACGCAACCCGAACGTCAGTCCATCGTCTGATCAGCGTATACTGTGCGCTCGGGGACCAATTAAAAAAAACCCCGCAAATGTATGAGTCGGCATCACCATATAGGTTTGCGATTAATCTCAAGAGAAAATGGCGCGTTTTGTTCAATAGACTGACTACAAACCAATCAGAATTGTTCTCTAAAATCAGGGATTAATCGCAAATCTTTCTGTTCCGCGGCCCTGGTCGCAAAAATCCACGGCACACGATACTTTAGGGCGTCCATATAATTCTCTAACGCGTGCGGTGAACAACTGACGCGCGTTCATTGGTGGGCATGGGGTGACAGTGGTGTGCTCTTGAGCGGGTCCGAAGGTTCTTATTTGGATGTCGATCTGAGAGAGTTACCTGATTTAATTACTGTCCTATTATCTGGTCAGTGGGTTTCGAAGGGTCCTTGACCAACAGAAGCGAGTGACCATTTTAAGCAAGACCAATTTGAATCTCAAATTTTGTGAATAATGATTGACTTTCTTGAGCAGAATCCCTTGATTTGCTGTGCAACAACTTCTTTTTTTTGTCAAAGGAGATTTTGCAAAGTTACTAATTCCAATATGCTTGTTCCACCGAAATTGAAATGATAAGTTGTGATAAAAAAACGCGCAAAAGAAACAATACATGTGTCTATTTGGTTTCCTCGATTTTAATTTGATTATGAAATAAATTGCTATTACTAGGTGCATGCTCACAATAATAGTCTAAATTTTATGAATAATGACTGATAGTCTGGCGTAGAACATTTTGATTTACAATGAAGCAACTTTTTTTGTCAAAGGAGATTTTGCAAGGCTACTAATTCCAATCTGTTTGCTCAACTGGAAAAATGATGAATTGTTATGTGAAACGTGCAATAGAATTAATGAAGGCTCCTATATGTTCTCCTCAATACCGGTAGTTCGTGAGCTATAGTCTGATTTTATTGATTGCTACAATAATAGTCCAAGGTCAATTATCGTCTGGTGTTCTTGATTTATTGGCAGCTATACATCACTGTCATTATTTCTGAATTAATGAATACGAGAATGTATTCAACGACTATAAATAAACTTGGAAACATTTTGTTTTTCAAAAATTTATCTTAACTTTGCACGAAGCGTGTATTTGTGGAACAATTCTGGGCATATATATAAATTCATGCAATTAAACAATACAAATAATGATATAATCAGTTGATTTTTATGAATTTATATAGAAATCACAAGCAAGTCAACGTCCTTTAAATTGACATTGAAAGCAAATGTGTTTCAGCATTTTGAACAGGAATTTGAATAATTTTTTTAAAATAATTTACTTTCTGCATCTATACTTTCTGCGTCTTCGAAAAACGTCAGGTGGAACTTTGCTTTGATCAGTAAGAAGCAACAGATATATATTTTGCAAACTTTTTTTTTATTGAAAAAAAACATAACTGTGTTAGCCTATTCGTTGATGAGTTAAATAAAACACCTGTAGGATTTGCTTTGTATCAAATCAAAATTACGTATTGTTAAACTGATGATGTTAACTGGTAATGCATGAATTTATCATCTTTTCGTGTTTCGTTTATCTTGTTCATCTTCCTCGATGGGGGCATCTGTCAGCATAAAATGCCATTTATAAATGGGATGTGAACGTTATATGTATATATGTTGTTTTACTGTTCTGTCTCTGTAATAATAAGCTTTGCCCTGGACCAACTTTATCTGTTGTTTTCGTGTATATTTATGTTATCATATTTAATGTAATAAATACATTTTACACTATGTTCCTGTAAATTTAGTAATGTGATACAAACTTGAAATCGATTTTCTTTTCTTATGGTGTTGCTAAAGACATTGTAATCAGTGACCATATAAAAGGATCGTTTAAGGTACCGGTGCCTATGCCGTATTCATTGCTCCGCTATATAATAAGTGGTAAAATGAAAGTTTTCAAAATAATTAATTCCCAAGAAGTTTATCGTTTGTGTATCAGTGTCTATTATGTGTTTAGCTAAATACAAAAAAGGATCTTTACTAAAACCATATTTCGAGTTTATAGATATCTACGGAAGATGTAGACGTATTATACAAAATCAAAATCGACTCTTTTTTTTTTATTTATAGGCCTATAGTTTGCTGAATACATGATAATTAGTGACAATATAAAAGGATCGTTTAAGGTACGGGTGCCTAGGCCGTATTCATTGCTTCGCTATTTCAATAAGTGGTAAAATGAAAGTTTTCAAAATGATTAATTCTCAAGAAGTTTATCGTTTGTGTATTATGTGCTTAGCTAAATACCAAACGATCTTTACTAAAACCATATTTCGAGTTTAAAGATATCTAAGGAAGATGTGGACTTATTATACAAAATCTAAATCGACTTTCTTTTCATATGGTGTCGCTGAATATATTGTCATCATACCAAAGCATGAAAATAATCGCTAAATGGGTGCATATGCCTCAAACTCTGACTATAACACATACGGTATTCATTGCTCCGTTAAGTGTTTTGATTTCAATCATCTTGGTCTGATAGAATTTTATAACGCTGTATCTTAATTGCACAAATTGCATTTCATCATCATATCCAAACATGGCACTAAGATTCAAACAAAATGAATCTCTTTTTATTCATCCGCTCCGACAAACTGACGTCGAAAATCGGCTTCTTTCTATTCACATATTCATGAATGCTTAGTCATTTCATGCTCCAGAGCCATGGAAAGCACATCGCGAAAGTGTTTGTACCTTTGCGATTAACATTGATTTGTTATGCATAAATAGCCGGGAGAGGCTTCCAGAATTGAGGCCCCAGCACCTCTTCCGAATTAAGTTTGCTTCTTTGCATTTTGTAGGCCGTTCTTGAGGATGGAAAGTGCGAAATCAAAATGTGATAGATCAAAGATGACTCACGGAGATGTGTAATATTGTCCCATCATATCCCACTCATCTGCTCATTCCCTTTTTTTCCACGGTTGACTTTTCTTGTTCTTCTCCTCCTCCTCTTCCTACTCCTCTTCCTCCTCCTCCTCCTCCTCCTCCTCCTCTCCCCCTTTCTCCTCTTTCTCCTCCTCCTCCTCCTCCTTCTCCTCATCTTCTTCATCCTTCTCACCCCTCCTCCACCCTCCTCCTCCTCTTCCTTCCTCCTCCTCCTCCTTCCCTCCCCCTCCCTCCATCCTCCACCCTCCTCCTCTTCCTCCTCCTCCTCTTCTTCCTCCTCTCCCTCCTCCGCCTCGTCCTCCCTCTTATAGCTCTTAATCCGCCTCCTCCTCCCTCTCCTAATGTTCCTCTTCCTAATTTCCCCTTTTTCTACTTCACTACGGCCATTCCCACCACCGCACCTTCACCCCTCCCCACGTATTTGCATATTCATGTACTGATTTAATACTAATTAAAGCCCTAGAGAAAGGGCAATATTGCCCCATTTGCCCCGCAATGAACCATTGAGAAAAGGGATTCTTAAGGTGCTCAAATCATTTGCTGTTCATCCCCATTCTCCTCCCCATCTTCGTCTTTCACCCTCCACGTCAACCTACTCCACTCTATCCACCTGTACATTCCCTTCTCCTCCCGTTCTTCCTTTCCCTTCTACTCCTCCAACGTACACCCTCCCCCTTATCTTCCCTTCCCCCTTTAAATCTAATTCCTCTTCTAGCTCCTTTCCTCCTCCTCCTCCTCCTCCTCCTCCTCCTCCTCCCTCTTCCATAACACTTTCTTCGCCTTCATACTCTTTTTCTGTTCTTTCGGCAAATCAATTTTATATCACGGTATTTATGAAATTGCAAAAATGATTTTGTCTATATTTCTGTCCATTTCTTATTTCAGCTATTTGGTGATGGCTCGGTAGCTCAGTCGGTGCTTAGCAATGGTGCTAATGGTGGTTTTCTATCCATCAACTGGGGATGGGGTGTCGGCGTAGCACTGGGTGTTTACTTCGCTGCAGGTGTATCAGGTAATTGTGCTCATTATTGTAGTTGTTACATGTGTGGCTCAGTGGTAGAGCATCTGCCCCCATGAAGGGAAGGTCGTAGGTTCGATCCTCGGCCGAGTCATATCCCAAAGACTTATAAAAATGGGACCATCTGCCTTCTTGCTAGGCGTTCTAAAGATGCATTCTTTCAAAGGTTCAGGATGTATATATATTTCGTTCAACACAGGCAATTGCTACTACCGTATAAAATTCGTGCATTTGTCATAATATGTTCGATTTTCCTCATTGCTAAAATGAATGCTTTAAAAATGATTTAGATTTCCTTGTATAGAACTGGTATAGAACTACTTGTTGCCGAATCCTTAGACGTAATTTAATTCAACCCTTTGTGCATTGATTTAATTGTCCGTAAACATGGTAAATGATAATGACGATTGGGTTGACAATTTCTTTTAGAGTATGTGCTCTTTAAGAATGATTTACAGTAACGTAAATAATATTAGCAACTGAATGTTAAAGGCGGGGCGACATGGCGTTTAGGGCGTGGCTAACTGGCCGCTGCCATTTTGATTACGAAGATTGGTGAACCGAAAATCACAGCATTTTTAACCTGGAATATCGAGCAAACAAGATATATTTTGCTAGATCAAACCTCGGCAATCGCATACGTCTGCGTTTCGTACATATTTAGAAGAAAAATCGAAGCGGAAGAGGGGAGGAATCAAAGTTACATACGACAATCATGGATCGGAAATTCGTGCGAAGTTTCCCGAGTGTCTGAGCTTGGTAAGGTGCGTAAGCAAGGAAATGCTCAGATATCGTTGTTGCCAATACACAACACGCCGTCCGTGCACGCTCGCAACCGGAAGTCCTGTCGATCATGACGGACCGACTTTAAAGCCCGTGTATAGTTTTGGTAAAGATTAAAGAAATGTGAATTTTGGGGATATATACCATGACATATAGTTTGTATACACATTTCAAGATCATAGCATAATTTTCTA
>BQKZ01002335.1:49933-66005 GCA_036244855.1 Temnopleurus reevesii | reverse complement strand
GTAAACCAATGGCAAAATTAAAAGTGGTTGCTCACGAGATCGCGGTCCGCGTATTGCGCGTGTGAATTTATTGCCCGCTGTTTTTACACGCAAAATCCCATAGACATTTGACAGCGGGCAATAAAGTAATTTATTGACCGCTTTGTCTTTTACGGGGCAATAAAGTGTGAAAATCACATGGCTCAGATGTCTGATACGGTTAATAATTTAAAATGTAATGTGTTGCTATAAATTATTATTAAGCAAATAAAACCATTATAAACTGCCTTTCGGGTTATCTGAGGATTTCTTTGAATATAAAAGCCTTAATTCATTTATGATAATGATAATAATAATAATAATAATAATAATAATTATGATGATGATGATACGTGCAATTTATATAGCGCACATATCCGCTCTACTGCGAAGTTTTCAGGGAGCTTTGCATTATTATAACCCTGGCTTTAGCTCGTTGCTTCTTCCTTTCAGATGCTGCAAATATTCTACCTCCCCTACTGATTTTTCCAGCGCCAAATACACCGGCAACGGGGCCGCTACCAAATCGAGGGATGGATGCAGCATTTCAACAAGATCCTTTGAGGGAGGCAGCTCAAAACCATTGGCAGATCTCATCATCCATCATACACAAGCTACGAGGGAACATCTTACACCAGAGATAGAATTGCGACTCATCACAAGAGAGTGTGCCCTTTGGCATGAGAACACTGACCAATGTCCTTTTACAGATCCGTTCTGGGCCTTCTATTGGCCTGGCGGTCAAGCTCTTACAAGGTAAGATCATCACAGAATAGTCATGGAAAAATCCTGGAAAGTGTGTGGTCATGGAAAATCAGTGAAAATTCAGGGAATTTCATGAATATGAAAAGTCATTGTATTAGCATGTACCTCTTGACTATGCCAGCTTTCCACTTCCTCGCGCTTTTCAACTCTCATACTCCGTGATTATACATGGTTCTTACAAATGCTGTTCATCATTATAGCATGTATATTATTTTAAAAATTGTGACAGAAAGATTATCTTGGAAAAACAGCAATTTAGTCATGGAATTGTGATTTGAAATTTCTCTGCTCAGGTTATCCTCTTTGCCATAGACCATTGACACTCTTTTATTTAGCAGCTCAATTGAACATGTGGTCTTAAATTGACCAGGCTGTCAAGGTTTAATTGCCAAACAATTAATCCAATAATTGCGATTTACGAGCTCAGCTGAGGTCTTCAATTGACCAGGCTTTTCAAAGATTGATTGCATTAAGAATATTTCCTTGGCAACAGACCATTGACCGTTGTCCATTTATTAGCTCAGCTGAGGTCTCCAGATTTCCAGGCTGTCAAGGTTTGATTGCCATAAGAATATTCCCTTGACGACAAACCATTGACCATTGTCCATTTACAAGCTCAGCTGAGGTCTTCCATTAACCAGGCTTTTCAAAGATTGATTGCAAGAAGAATTATATATCTCCTAGGCCACAGACCATTGACCGTTGTCCATTTGCTATCTCAGCTGAAGTCTTCAATTGACCAGGCTTTTCAAAGATTGATTGCCATAAGAATATCCCCTTGTCTCAAACCATTGACCGTTTGCCATTTAGCTCAGGTGACATCTTCAGTTGACAAGGTTGTCTAGGTTTGATTGCATTAAGATTATCTCATTGGCAACAGACCTTTGACCGTTGTCCATTTACTAGCTCAGCTGAGATCTTCAGTTGACCAGGCTTTTAAGGTCTGATTGCCATAAGAATATCCGTTTGGCCAGCAAAGTCCTTTGACCGTTGTCCATTTACTAGCTCAGCTGAGGTCTTCAGTTGACCAGGCTTTTAAGGTCTGATTGCCATAAGAATATCCCTTTGGCCAGCAAAGACCTTTGACCGTTGTCCATTTACTAGCTCAGCTGAGGTCTTCAGTTGACCAGGATTTTAAGGTCTGATTGCCATAAGAATATCCCTTTGGCCACAGACCACTGACCATTGTCCACTTATTATTGGTCAAAGGTTATGTGTTGCCTGTGTCTTCTCCTGATTTATTTTTGTTACAATATTTATTCCTTTTCTTTCTTTATAAGCTCATCATAATAAGTCTTGAAGTGTGTGGCTACATTTTCATCCCCCAGATGATAAAAGACAGGACAGTTTTAGACACCATGGTGTGGAGTTACAGCTAAATTAAGAGCCATGCAGAATGGAGTTGCCAGGAGCCTACAGATTTCTTGCAAATTATATTTTTCACTCTAACACTCTCCTGAATTATCTTTTCAAATCCCGATTTAGGCCTGGGTACATCTTAGATCATACTAAGATGCTAAATACAAGATTAGATGTGTGATTAATTCTTTCTTCTAAATTCTGATTTTACACAGATACATCTTGGATAATCCGGAGATGATAAAAGACAAGACAGTATTAGATGTGGGGTCAGGATGCGGTGCTTCAGCTATAGCTGCGCATATGGCAGGAGCTTCTAAAGTTCTGGCCAACGATATCGATCCAGGTTCGTGAAAGTTTAGGGTTGTGTTTCATAAAGTTGTTCGTAGAGGTACGGACGACTTTACGAAAGACAGGTGACCTTTCCTGCACTGAATGTTAACTTCTTCCCAGAGAAAGGGTCACCAGTCTTTCGTAAAGTTGTGCATAGATCTAGGCATTGCTCTATGAAACACACATGGAATACAACCCTGGGTGGTGTTTTACTAGAAGTGGTATTAGTTCTTGGGCTTAATGATTGATAATCTTACCAGTACTCAGCAAAAGATCTGACACCAGTCGTTCTTTAGGTCTTTTGTATTTTAAATCTTTGTGAAGCACTGCCCAGGGCCCTGTAACATAAAGGTATGGGATTAATCAACAATTTGAGAGATGTCTTCTGATTGGTTACTAGCCAGTCTATCGAGCTAAATCCGCATGCAACGAAGGTCTGGATTGATCATTTTCAATAGCGATCAATTGCAAATCTTTTATGTTGGTGGGGCCCTGGTGCTGTTTCATAAAGGTATCATAGAGGTATGCATGACTGGTAACCTTCTCTCAGACGATAATTCGGCGACAAAGTTGTCATTGAGTACAGGAAAGGGTCAGGGCTATCTTTCATTAGCTATACATGACTCGCATGATGACTGCATGGTGACCCTTTTCTGCACTCAATAATAGCCTTTGTATTGCCGAGTTAGCACCAAAGAAAGGCCCTGTAACATAAAGATTAGCAATAGATTGTACAATTGATATCAATCGTAAGTCCATGGCAAGTCATGTACAAAAGTTTACAATTTGCTGGCTTATTTTATAGAGTTTTACAGTAGAGGTACACACAACTGTAGGCACATTTACTGAATCTTTCCTGCACTATAGGACACCTGTGTTGCTGAGTTAGCAACTGAAAAGGGTCAATATAGTTGTTTGTACCTCTACAAACAGCTTTATGAAATGAGCATGTGGATTATGTCTCATTATCAACAGAGCCTGATGAATTTTTTAAGACCTAAATCCTAAAGGGTTTTATACAAAGAAATTTAATTTTGTGCTTCACAACAAACCGTGATATTTTTATTCTGTAGAAATCTATTCAATGGTGACAAAAATTCATCTATATAAGCCCTAATTCAACTGGATATGGACAGTTTGACCCCCCCCCCTTTGCCCTTCAAGCATGTGACATTTATCCATTTATCTAAAATGATGACAATGGACACAAGTATAATGATACATCAATGGTTATTAAGAATTTCAACTTTCGTGCGGGAAATAAGCACTTCATAAATTGGCTAGTCCATCAAATCTACTTTTGCACACTCTAACATCTTATCTCTCTCTCTCTCTCTCTCTCTCTCTCTGTCTCTCTGTCTCTCTTTCTCTCTCTCCCCGTCTCTCTATCTCTTTTGTACTTAATTATGGTAGTTCTTAAGGCATAGATTTGGTGTGCCTAGGCGTTCATTTTGGAAGAAACGCCCACTTGAAAAAAAAAATTGTCATGACTGTTTACAAAGTCAATGTAAATTGTGTTCTCATTAGATATTCATAAATACATTGACATCTTCATTTTCATGGGATGAAATCAATTAATTGTAGCATAGATACGTTCAAAATGGCCAAGCAATGACTGTCAGGGTTAAAAGGCTAACAAAGCTCTTTGAGAACCAGGAATATTTGCATGTTTGCATCATATACATGACCATGTATTGCTAGTATTTTTCTTCCATGTTCATGCCTCACGATATGTGCATGTTAGATTTGGGGTCTACAGTAATCAATTGAATCATAACTGTATTTTTTTCAATTTGTTTTCTTCTTTAATGTTTCATTTCATTTATTCCCTTCATTACAGTTGCAGTTGATGCTATCAATATAAATGCTGCCCTCAACAGATTAACATTGGACACAAGCACAGAGAATTTATTATGCAAGCCATTGACTGAAAACAACAATTGGGATTTGATATTCCTTGGCGACATGTTCTATGACAGAGACTTCACTGACACAGTTTGTGATTGGCTGATTGGATTGATTCGGACGCATCGTAGTCGCGTTTTGATTGGTGACCCGGGTCGTGTGTATCTGAGGGATCATCCAATGAGAAAGAATTTGATCAAACTTTTTGAGATTCAGCTGCCTTTGAATTGTGTGGAAGAGAACCGTGGGCATAGTACGGGTTATGTGTGGGAGTTTGTTATATTCTAGGTGAACTATCCCGAACAAGTATAGATATCAAGTGATATACAGTGGAAACTCGTTAGAAAGAGATCTGATATATAACAAAATATCTGATATAGAGAGGTAAAGAATGTGGTCCCAGCTCTTAAGTAACTTATTGTTTTTTAACTTTGCTATAAAGAGATTATTGCTATAACAAGGTATTTTTGATGGTCTCAAGCACCTAGTTATACTGAGTTTCCACTGTATCTGTCATAAAAGGATTCTGAGCCAGTGATTGGTCTAAATCCCATCACATGACTACTGATAAATTACACCGACATCGAAATTGCCTGGAACGTGACGTCATCCGTAGCTAGTTCGGAAACTATCTACAACTTCACCGATGAACTACTAACAGCTTCATGGGTTTTGACGTAACAAAACGATGCACGCTGTTTATGCCTTGTGGCAAAGCTCTGGTTCACGTATTGATGATTACCACCCCTGGGAATCAAATGTGAAGCACGCCCACACCCTGATTTGAGATCAAGCACACAAAATCTGTTTGTAGTTCCTTCGGTAAAAACCAAATCTTATGGTGAACGCTCTTTCATACATGCAGCCTCGATTCTATGGAACTCAGTCCCAAATTACCTGAGAAATATTTCTGATTTAGATAAGTATAAGGCCATGCTTAAGAAGTATTTATTTAACAAATAATTTGCATGTACATGAGCCCAGTGCACAATATCAAATGTACGATGTTTTCTTGCTTTTTAAAGCAGATCTTTATTCTCCACTCTCCATTCTGTTATTTCTTTTTCTGCTGTGTAAGCGCATAGGGACATGCTATGGCTATGTGTTATGAGCTATAAAAGAACTAAATATTATTATTATTATTATTGATTTGCGAGAAAGCAAGGTTGCCTAATTTTGACATGTGACAGTGTTCACTTCCTCATTTCCTGTTTGGACCCATTATTTATTGACTTATTTCACTAACTAACTTTGCCTATGGCACCGATGACAGATAGAAACCGATTATTTACTGCTTTCAGATGGGTTTAGTGAAACCGTCATCATCCCCTCAGTAACGCCGATGCAGATATCATTCTTCGGACCTCACACTCATGAAGATAGCCTCTGGGGGTAACTTCGGGAAGTGATAGTTCCCACTGCCCCATCTGGCGGCCGTGAATAATCAGTTAACATCACCTGACTATACCAATATCATGCGCTTCGCATTTTGAACATCTACCTCCAGTCTCCATTTTGAGTAAACAAAATCATTACAAACTTCTTCAAATTGCTACATCATTCCTTTTTCATACGTGAGCAAACATGGATCGACCGGGAAACTAATTTCAGCAAATATCTGTGCCCCAATCAACTACATTTAGTGGGCAAAGGCATAAAAATGTGCTGTAGTACAGAGGAACCTTATTATAATGAGATGCATAAAAGTTTTATTTATTTTTTATTAAACAGATTATTTAATCCCGATTCATAGTTATAATAACGATTTTGAATACAAATCTGTAGATATTATTGCCTAAGGGTGTGCATAACAGTACACGGAGGTCATAGGATCTATATGTGCTTGATTTACCTTGATGTTGAGCATACTTATTGGGGGAACTTCCTTAATCCCTGAATTCAGTGGAACTCATTAAAAATGTGGAATATCTGACCTCTTAAATTAGAAGTGATGTTTACCTTGTGGTATCCCTTTTCCCCATGTTAACCCAGTGACTACTGAATTCTGTAACTCCCATAAACTATATACTGGTACCACCCCAGTAGCCAAAGGGCTAAGAGATTCATAATATAAATGTAACAAGGTAACTGTCTTGTCTTTCCATATACGCCAACAATCAAAGTTGATTATTACGGTATTTTAGGTGTAGATCGCAACGAGACTAATGGGGTGTTGCTCAAAAGTTGCAATTGATCACAAGTTGCAGTTGATCGAAACGTGCCAATCAGAATCATTGTTTCATGTGCGTCTTGTTAAATGCGCATACCGTGCGCGAATGAAAATGCGCGTTTCAATTTGCATAGTTGCAGTTGATTTGCAGTTGATTATGAACAACACCTTCTAAGATCTATCCAGTTATTTCATTGTAATTAATATGAAATACATGTAATTGTAATCATTATATCAATTTATTTTAAACCGTTTGCGTATCTGTTGTACTTTAAAGGGGAACCAGCCCCTTGTAGTGTCATGTTCTAATTGAATGAAGAAAAATCAGATGAACAAAAAGTGAAAATTCGAGCCAAATCAGACACCCCGTTCAAAAGGTATGAGTGTTCTGATTCAAAGAGATTTCACGATCACTGCCGCTCATGGGGATCCATGCGATCGGCAACATCGACAGAACCTGTGACGTCATGTCGGACAACTCCTCATTCACTTTGTACATAAAATTTATAAAATGGATTAATGTAGAATTTAGAGGAAGGGTTCAACACGATTCTTCTCAAAATACATCAATGCAGATTTGATAAAGGAATGCCATACTCAAGTGGAAAGCCAACATTTTGTTGACTTTTTCGAAAAAAAGGCTGAAATGGGAAGTTTTGTGTACAGAGTGAATGAAGAGTTGTCCAACATGACGTTGTCGGACCCATAAACTTTTGAACGGGTTGTCAGATTTTCAGTTTGTTCAGCTGATGTTTTTTGTTTCAATGATAACACAACAATTTCAGAGGTGGGTTCTGTTGTGTCTAGAATGCAGGTTCCCATAACAACCAGCTGTATTGTAATTAGGTCTATTGAAATGCTCCTCACATAGCAACAGGGATTGGAGTTGAACACCCTTTATGTAATTGCATTAACAGTAGATTGGTTAAGCACCAATGCATCTTGCCTGGGCATTGGGCTTGGTAATCCGGCTATTCACTGTATCATGAATGTTATTGTGCTTGTTTTATTTGTCTTAACTGGGCGTTGGCCGCCATAATTCAGAGTCTTAATTAAACCTTCATTGCAACAACACCTATTTGCTTTCTGTCTGCCTATACTTTGGAAGTTTACAGTTTAAGAACCCACGACATAACAAGTTCACCTTATAAATCTTTCTCAAAGTAAAGCATAAATGTACTTTCTGTTAGTAGGTCAATGCACACTTTCCTGAATCTCTATATTATGTGTCATAATTGATGTCCCTCCATAGAGTGTTGAATATGGAAGGTTCTACTCACACCAACATTCCCCTTAATCATCCCTGTACTTTGCAGAATACATGTATCTCGGCTGTTACTGGAAGAAAGTAAACCAAATTTTTGCCTTTTTTCAGCAGTTATTAAATTGTGCTTGAAACAAACTGTATTGGAGGTAGCAAAACTAAAAATGACTCTGTATAATATGAATAAATGGCTCAAAATAATCAACTTGCGGAGAAAAACAAACTTGCTGTGAAATGGAAAATGCAATGGAAGAGTTTGATATGGCATGGATGCTAGTGTGCATCAGCTTCTGTTGGGCCAAAATAAAAGTAACCTTGACTAGAACATAAGGGGTGTTGTCGGAAAACAAAACTAACCTTTATTGAATATCAAGAAATCAAAGCTTTGATGTGGCATATCGAAAGTTGGAAGGAGCCGTCGTAAAGCAGACCGGGACAACAATTCTTGCCTTGGGAATATCACAAGATTATGTGATGGGATATCAATTATGACCCACGGTATAGCTGTAAAAGGATACTTAGGGGGCGTTGTTCGAAAGTTGCAATCGATCGCAAATCAGTAGCAAATTGTAACGTGCATGATTTGCGCTTCTAACAAGACACCCATTAATTCCGATCAACTGCAATTTGCGATCAATTGCAACTTTTGAACAACACCCCCTTAGCTTACGAGTGTTTGGCATTCTTAGGGGGTTGTTCAAAAGTTGCGATTGATCGGAACGTGCCAATAAATATCATCGTTTTATGCGTGTCTTGTTAAATGCGCATACTGTGCACGTTACAATTTGCAAAGTTGCAGTTGATTTTGAACAACACCCTCATAGTCTTTTTTTGTGATCATTCAGATCTATCTCCATGGACACAGAGTTAATAAATGAAAGCAAATGATAATCTGTACAATTTAGAAATTTATGTATTTCAATGAAAAGAAACATGTTAAAATATTTCCTCTGTGCTTATACATAAACATATACATCATATCCACGTGCACAAAAACCAAATGAAATAAACATCTGTATTATGCTCCTGAATGTGTAGCAGAAACATCAAGAACACTTTTATAGCAAAAATATGTTAAGTTAAATGTTGCTCTTCCAGCTCATTTCCTTTGCTCTTCCACCTGGGCAATGGAGCAACTTCTATTGTCACAAGAACCTTGGGGGATTCCATATTGAAAATGTCCCATATGACAAAAAAATACATAATTTTCCATCCTGATGATCTGATTAAAATCCGGTTTAAAATTTTAAATGAAACAATGGGGTAGGTGATGGAATACATGTACTAAAGTTATCGGGAGCAATTAATTCTTTTTTATCTGAAATAGATGTGAAAATTGAATATGTGGTACAGGACACAAACATATACTCTGTCAAGTATTCTATGAAAAAAATACTAGTTCCCAAATAAAAATTTAGTAGACATATAAATTAAAGATCACAGCTTCAAAAAATCATTATATGACATATACATGTATCTTGTTAAGTTTGTTTTGACTGAAAATACCTGAAAAATGGAAAAACATGGAATCGTCCCCTTCACATTCGCACTATACACTTTATAAACATATGTACATATCACACATTTTCCTTCTGAAATAAATCCTATACAATAATCTTTTAGAATATTATTTAAGAGGTAACCTCTGCTATTGGTGCTATAATGTAATATAGATTCATGGTAAAAAAAAAACACTGACCTAAAATGTTCTTTTAAAGAAATCAAACAATATCTTTGTCCAAATATAATATATTGTACTTAATATCTCAAGATGGCAAATCAATTCTTTTGAAGAAAATATGAATTATTTTAGTGGCGAGGGTACTTCATTTCACCAGGAACACAAAAATAGGATTGCTCAGGTAACTCTGCATGAATTTAATCTCTTGGGATCATAAAAAAAAACAGGTTTTATTTTACAGAAAATCAACTTCCTCTGTGTAAATTTAAAAAAAAAATATGTTTGGTATAATTTCTTCTACAAATTGGACTTGGCGAATATTCTGAAATAGAGAGGTTGAGCATTCCAAAGTGTGCAAACACATTCATC
Organism: Temnopleurus reevesii; assembly: GCA_036244855.1. Lineage (NCBI taxonomy): Eukaryota > Metazoa > Echinodermata > Echinoidea > Temnopleuroida > Temnopleuridae > Temnopleurus > Temnopleurus reevesii. The sequence goes on along the minus strand of BQKZ01002335.1, from coordinate 56,141 downwards.
AATTAATTTTGGGGTGTGTTAACTGAAATAGAAATTGTTTTTTAATCAAGACACACATTTGATAGCACAAAATCAGTGGATTTCTGTAGGAATATTGCTACTATTTGCTATTCATATCTGAATATGATGGTTTACATTATCAAAAACCTTCATATTTCTTGGAGTCCTTTTTTCATTTAAAAAACGCAAGAAGGGAAGATGCTTCTTTTTATTCCAAGACTAGAAATGCTAAATCTGATCAAACAACTTTTAACATAACCTAAAAACAAAAACAAATATAAGTCAAAATAAATATACGTGTAAAAAAAGTACACACTTTAGAAAGACATGGCTTAAACTGCATAAGTTTAACATAAATGTGCAGATAATTTTTGAAATATCTAACAGAACCTTCATTTAAAGCCAATCTTAATGTATTATAATTATGTATATGGCTTGAGAAATATTTCCAAAATATTTACTGACAAAATACATTTACATCTCATTAGCCACTTTGAAAAGATGTGCATGCTAATTCTGAATGAAATGGTTGAATACACACAAGGGATGTTGCAAGAACATTGCAATTGATTGTGAATATATTTGCCTGTATATAAAAATCAGCATGATCAAAAACGTTAGCATGAATGAACATAAAAAAATAGTGACAAGCAGAATACCACCCTGCCAACTACAGTTTTAAATGTTCCGAATGACAGTGTTTTAATTCAAACGGAGGTAGAACCATTGACGCCATTTGGCTGTTGCATTTTGTAATTACTATTGATATTAGTAAAGTCATGATTGATAAGATTGATGAGCTTCACATTGTGTTTTGGACTGTAATACAAATTTACTCCAAACTTTTTTTTATACTTTTACAAACTTCACTGTAAATATACATTGCACAAGTATACCATCATAGTGGCACAACAAATATAGTTCTGAAATATACAGATGAGGATCGACTTTGAAATGCCTGTGTTGATACTGGCCACATTTAAGTAGGGTGAATGATAGGATACTTCACGCGAGACTTCAACTCGGGGATGTTTGCAATTCCAAAAATTCCATGGTTACAATGGGTGACTTCAAGTACGGTGTTGAACGCTGGTGAACGCTGGTGTTGCAGCAAAACCAACACCAGCCTCAACACCAAACTTGAAGTCTGTCGGTGTTTGGGGTAGACCTCGCAAGATTCTGACGTATTTCCGGTCGTTTCTGTATCACTTCTGTAAACTGACCAACGGTGTTGGAGCTCGGTTTACGGACTGTTTTGCTCTCTCAACACCAACACCAACACCGAACACCGTACTTGAAGTCACCCATTGAGTTTGTCCAAATTGGTATATCATACATAGCATTGTCCCGCAACACCGTCTTTTAATATTGCCTATAGTTTTCCATATTAAATGAAGCAATGCCCGTATCTCAACTAAACGTGAAGCTCAAACAGGGACAGTGACAGTTGGGCATTACTATTTAACATACAAACTTTGGTTTGATATTGGGAAAGAGTCTTCTTTCTTCTAAAGCCCCGGTCACATAGGGCCCCGGAAGCAACACGATTCTACATGACTATTTGTTTGCAGGCAGCCAACTGTGAACTGACATAGAGTCGTGTTGAATCGTGTGGCTTCCAGGGCTCTATGTGACCGGGGCCTGATCAATTTTATGCATCATCATTACACAAAAGCAGCAAAAGTGTGACAGATAAAGATTTTACATTTTGTTCAAGGTATTCCTCTCTTTTATACTTGATGAGGACGTAAGGTATAGGAAATATTAATCCATGCAGCTAACTAATTTAACATACTTCACATAAACACACACAAAAAAGACAGATTAAGTTCATTGAGTGACCGACTTAAGCAATTTCAAATTATATGTTGCATCTTTGTATCTATGGTGTATATAAATCACTAAAAACACATCAGGGGTGTTGTTCAAAATCAACTGCAAATCGACTGCAACTTTAAAGATTGTAAGGTGCACTTTCACTCGCGTAGGGAATGGGCATTTAACAAGACGCGCATGAAACAATCATTTTTATTGGCAAGTTCCAATCAACTGCAACTTGCGATCAATTGAAACTTTTGAACAACACCCCCATAGACTGGCTCAGGAGCTTTTAGCAAAGACGCTAGACTTCTCAATGCAAACTTAAGTATAACATAGCGAGAGACTTACTACGTGACTGCACATGTAAGAAAACAAATGGCAAGGGATACATTTACAGACTTCATATCATAACAATCAATTGCCCAAATTGGCATATCAAAAAAAGTAAATCTGCCCGAGGCACAAATTGTCATTATGACCCTGGCTTAAGGCTGGCTATTATCCAGTTCACAAGCAATCACAAGAAATGAAGCACATGGGGTATGATAAAGTAATATGAGCTCACTGTAGTATGGGACAGGGAAACGCAAGTGTCAAAAACTGGACCCCTTATTCATAGAAACACCCATATATGTAACTTCAATGTTTACATTACAAGTGAATGCCTGAGTATACAGATATTTTTACCATGTTTTCTCTCTTTAGGAAGCACCATATTTCACCTTTTTGATCGTTCACTTTCATTTCTACTGTCATATATATTCTGAAATGGTTGGCATCTGTAGCGCTATAATGAAGATTTGAACTCCAAACCTGGTTGAAAGACACGGGTCCAAATTACCAGACCATATCAATGAAATAGCATTATATTCTCTCACAAAATTATGACCCTGTAAAAAAAATTGACACCTGGTTCCAAATCACATACTGTAAAAATAAAATAATAATAAAGATAATTTTCCTCAAATTCTTCTCTCTTTTCTCCTTCTACCTTTCCTTTCTTCGTATTTTCTGTCTTTTCTCCCTTTCCCCTACTTCTCATCATCCTCTCTTTCCCCCTCATCCTAGATCTAAACACTTATTCTTCTCCTCTCAATTACTCTTTATCTATATCTCTTTTCTTTCTAATTGTGGGACTGTCCTCTTTTTAATGTACATATTACTTTTCATTTCCAGTAATTTTAGCGTAAAATTCGCATCTATGTAAGATTTTGATTTGATTATTTTATGTCCCAAGCTTGCTTGTAAACAAAATGTTATTAGTCCTCGGACTTTTATTTTGTACTTTGATGATTATGATTTTAATAAACCTGAATTGAATTGAATTGAATTGAATTGAACCTTTAGAAAAATATGAAACGTACAGTAAACTTCAACACTTGTTTATTTAAGGGTGCCTGTCTACTTTCATTACCTTGCATTTCATTATCATTATCATTAACCCAATTTAACTTCATTGAATCATATGTAACTGATATCTAACCCTCCAAATACTCAGTTTCAACAAATATGAGTTTATACAGTGTTCATAGTGATCTAAACATAACCTTCTTTTGTGGAGAAACATAGGCAGGTAACTTACTATACTTTTGTTATCCACTTACAAGAATTTTCTACCATTTATTTCATGATCATTTCATATGACAAAATTATAATTGATGTCTGATTTGGGGTCAGTCATGAATACCAATATTTACAAAATTTCTTACCCAGATATTGAATTACATATCACTGCTTTTTCTTTAAACATAATTTCTTCATAATTTCAACATTATTCATTCAATCAGAATTTCAACAAGACAATGTATTACAATATACAAATAGTGAATTCTTTGATTGTTGGGCACTGACTGTGAACTAAAAACTAGTATGATATATTTTATCTCAATATATATATAAAACAAACTAAAGTCCCAAGCACAATCTCAATAGAAATATCTTACAATGCTACATACATTCACAATGTTACACATTGAACATAGGAAAGGCTTACTGAAAAATACCAATGAAATTTCTACACAATGAATAAAGAGAATGAATACTGTAGGTTTCAACTTGAAAACCAAACATAGGAGATCCCCATATCAGGGGATTTATTGCAAACACTTTTTGTTTTTCTGTGTCTTTCTATGCCGTATATCAAAGCACACAAAGATTCATAGGGTATCTCATAAAAAATACATCATCAATGTAATAAAAATTGCACAAGCATTCCGATTCCTAAAAAATACACTGTATACCTTAACAAGGGTAGAACTAAAACAAAAGAAAATTCACAGCATTGACAAACGATAAAAAAATTATAGATAATTCAAAAGGGAAGATATAGTCAACTGCAAAATTTAAAAAAAACATGATACAGTATAAAATATTCTACCCGCAAATTTTTGCAACATACATGCTTGTCCACTAAATAGAGACTTAATAAATAGCAATTATCAAAGTAAGCAGAGACTAGGTCTCTAAAAAAAGACTAATCGTTTCTTATTGTTATTGTTCTGGAGATTTTTTTTGGTGCGCAATCTTAGTTTTTTTATTAACCGCAAGTCGGATACACTTGGCTAAGATTGCACAAAATTATTACTCAATATAGTGTCAGCTAAACATGAAAAGGATAATCTCCCATTCAGAATAATATTTTATATGAAAAATTAACAGTGTTACCTTTCGTTGATAAAAAGCAAAATCTCAAAACATCTTGTGGAATCTTCTCGTTGTAAACACTTGTTTCAATGTAATGTCATGAAACATCCATGGTTACTCACAAAGGCTCCATGATGTTATATTAGCGAGTGCTGGTTCAGCTTTATGAATACAGCTGGGCCATTTTCTATGATGTGTGTGACTAAAAAGGGTGACATTTTGGTACACAATGTTTATCTATTGAGCTAAATGTAGGAAGCATTGCATTTTATTCATAGTTTCTCAATATTCATGGGCTCGTATTCCGATAGCGAGGTTTAACTTAACCCTGGGACTAAACCATTGTTACTTAGACCCGGTCTATTCAACAGTTAAACCAAGAGTCTAAAGAACACTGACTTAGACCTGGGTTAAGTTAAACCTCGCTATCGGAATACGGGCCATGGAGTGTAATTCCTTGCCATCAAAATGAGCCATGATACCTGGTCATCACATCACAGATTAATGAACTGGAATTTTGCCTGATGCATGAGACATGTGACATTTCACACAAATCACTGAAAATTTATGTTCATTGATCTGTGACGTAATCACCAACCATGATGAGTCATAATTGTACATATAGTTCATTTTAAAAGAAATAAGTGACCCTTCATGAATATTGAGAAACCTGTATACATGTACATAAAATTCAATGTTTCCTTATACAGTCAAACCTCGTTTTAATGAGGGTCTTGGGACTAGAGAAATTATCTCTTTATATCAAAACCTTGTTATATCAGGCCCAAAGAACAACAAAATACAAAGAGATAAAACCCCGAAAACTACCTTGCTATAACGAGATCTCGTTACATCAGTGCTCTTTATAACGAGGTTGGACTGTATCTATACAAAATTACTGTACATACCAAAAAGTAAACATTTTTTATGTGTCACACACGTCATAGAAAATTTCCCAACTATTTGCTGACTATTCAAAACTTGATTCAAGCACCAGCATTGCTATGACATGATGTATTTTTGAAGAGATACGTTTAATATACGGCAAGTCCAAATTGGTTTGTGTCCGAAGCATTCCTTTCCTCTTGGCGATACATTCAAACCTGTCTTAGTGGCCACCTGGATACAACAACCACCTGTTTAATGCAACAAATTTGCTATAGTCACCACCTGTCAATAGTGACCACCTGACTATAATAACCATAGCTATAACTTTAGAGGCCACCTGAGATTGATATGCATACTTTCAAACCGGTATATGTAGTGGGTTTTTTTTTCCACAGGTGGACAATATTGACAGACTTCAAAGTATTGCTTTTATCTTGAAACAAATCTGCACTGTATGACTTCTGTTCAACGGTCCGCTCTCAATTGTGGTAAATTGATCCTCTTAGGTGGCCACTATAGACAGGTTTGACTGTACATGGAAAAGATAAACCCTGGGACACAAAATGGGTCAGAGTTGCCCTTCGGCTAATGTCTAGACTGCTCATATAATGATATCCACTTCATCGTTGTCATCCGGCTTGTGGTAGTGGTAGCCGACACCATTATCTTCCTTCTTCCTAAGACGGCACTTGGTGATCTGTGGAAATTGCAAGAAGAACAGTACTTAGGTGAGTTCAAGATCGGTGTTGGTATTTGTGTTGGGAGAGCAAAATTGCCTGTAGACCATGCTCCAACACTGATGCTCACTTAACCCTATTCCAACTGGGGGGGGGGGTCAATTTGACCCCCCCCCCCC
>BQKZ01002335.1:2249-39381 GCA_036244855.1 Temnopleurus reevesii | reverse complement strand
ATGGTGATGGTGGTGATGATGGTGCTGATGGTGATGATGATGATGAGGTGATGATGATAATGATGATGATGGTGATGGGGTTTGTGATGGTAATGGTGATGATGATGATGATGATGGTGATGATGATGATGTTGATGATGATAATGATGATGGTGATGGTGGTGATGATGATGATGATGATGATGATGATGATGGTTATGGTGATGATGGTGATGATGATGATGGTGATGATAATAATGATGAAGATGATGATGATGATGATGATGATGATGATGAGGGTAATGATGGTGATGATGATGATGATGATGGTGGTGGTGATGATGATGGTGATGGTGGTGGTGAGGCTGATGATAATGGTAATAATGGCGATGATGGTGATGATGAATATAATTCTGGTTATGATGGTGGTGATGATAGAGTCCATAATGACAAACACTATTAATAACTCTACATATTCCTAAGCTACATACCTGTCTGTATGCAAATGTTATCTCGCCATTGTTCTTTAAGGTACTCTGGAAAGAAAACACACCAGCTGCAGGGTTGTCACCAAGTTGTATATTCTTCCATTCAGAAATGAAGTGTGATGCTGGAAGTGAAAGGGACGAAAACAAGAATATTTAATCTCACAGAAATCAGTTATCATGATAAAGTACATCTTAAAAAATGAAAAATTTATCATAAGAATAATAACATCATTTACAACACGCTTATTACTACAAATTTCTCCACCAACAGAAGGTTTTCCTTTCTAAGGGTATGTTGCTACATTGTTGTAATTGATTGCAATTGATTGAAATGGGCCATTCAAATCCATTGTTTTTATGTGTGTCTACTTAAAACTGCAAATTGTGGCCGAATGAAAAGGCTCATTTCAATTTGTAACTTATTTGCAATTTGTTAGTAATCAATTGCATCTTTGTAGCAACACCCACTCATTGTGAGACTGTATTAGAGGTTAACGCTACCAACAAATATGAAAAATTCATCAACACAAGTTATTAGTATTTTTGTAAATTTGATTGCTCACTGCAATATCTAAATAGAAAGACGAATTTTGCTTTGAAATCAGCTATATTCTGGGGTGTGGGGAAGTGTGATGATCTCACAATGGGTTGTTAGTGGCAACTGATGAAACAAATGTTTACGAGAAAAAAAAAGAAAATTTAGCTGTTCTCATCTAATGTAGTCGCAAGAGAGATGCAATTGATTGCAAATGACCTGCAAATCAGTTGCAAATTGAAACATTTCTATTCAAGCAATTTTAAGAAACAAACTTGGTTTTTATTAGGGTGTTCCAATCAACGGTAACTTGTAATTGATCGCAACTTTCAAGCAACCCCCCCCCCCCCTCACGGCTGATAGTTCAATAATAAGAGGTTTTACAGAGTGACATACTGAAAGAAGATGTAATAATATCACAGAAATGAATCTATTTTATGTTGGTTTTTTGACAAATAAAAGTTTAGGATGTTTTATTGCAACTACTAACAACTGGATCGGTGCATGATAAACTGAATTTCAAAAGATATACAGTATGAGCAGAAACGACAAAGAACTGGGACAAAGTAAACAACCTCATTCAAGCAGTATCAATAGCTAGATGGACACAAAAGAAAGTACCAGGTGTGACTCTTGCTCGACATTATAACAGAATGAGAAGGATGAAAATTTCTTTTGTGCCCCTCTAACAATTGTTAATATTTGACTGGACGTTGTTTAATTTATCCCATCACCACCACCACCACCACCATCATCATCATCATCATCATTACCATCATCATCATCATTATCATCATCATCATCATTATCATTATCATCATCATCATCATCATCATCATCATCATCATCATCATCACCATCATCATCATCATTACCATCATCATCATCGTCGTCGTCGTCATCATCATCATCATCATCATCATCATCATCATCATCATCATCAAACTTTAATGCAGGACACAAAATGTCCTACCAAGCACACTTACCATTTGAGNATGAAAATTTAAAACATCACAGAAAAATCATTGGGAAACACGAGAAATATTACATGAACAGTTATTTTCAGTAGAATTATAAATAAGCAAGTAAAATAAAATCTGGGATGTTATTTTCAGACATTTTCAGGCTTTAAAATCCATTTCAAGTATCATTTTCTACATGAAATCTGTTCAAAAATATATTAAAATATATGTTCAAAAACTTCTTTTTGGGGCATCCGCACAATTTGTTTTTGTTTTGGTCTTACCATCCCTAGTAAAACACAAAAACAAAAAGAGAAGGAGGCTTAAAGTCGATTGTGTAGGGGTGGATAGGAAAATAAAATTGGAAATCTTCAAATTGATCATCGCCCTGCAGGCTGTCTCGTGGAAATGCCATGATAAGTTCTTCTATTTATTCATTTATTCAGTATTAATGAGCTTTATTTCAGTGGGATAGCTCCATTAGTAGCTTGTGTACTCCTTTCAATGGAAGCCCAATTAAACAACAATTACAATTTAGCATAACCAATTAATAAAATAATGGCTTTTGATGAACATTGTAACAGAAACCTAGCAAGGCTTATCAGGAACTGGTAAATGTGAGCCACAGAAACTTGACAACCTCGGTGGACATTTCATCAAATATAAATTGGTGTAAATGTAAAAGTTGTTTCATCTAGGTTCTCCAATTCATTTATGTTTGAAAGTCAACAATGATGGTATTCTAATACATAAATAGTCAAGGGGAAAATATTGGATCAGGGATTATCTAACTGTTAAAAGCTGTTGATTTTATCTGATAAGGTATGCACCAAGAGAAGGGGAATCATAGTGTCCTTCATAACCTCTGCAGTACAAATGCACATGGAGGCGCCGTGGAGTAGTGGTTTTTACACTCGCCTTCCAACCAGGGGGTTGTGGGTTCAAATCCCACTCAACAGTTTGGGTCACACACATCACAGATAATGGACCCCTTGTGGATTTCTTGTCCTATTTTTCAGTCGTGATTTTTTTTAGAAAACACAATACTCATTTACAAATATTAAAAGAACTTACCTCCAGTAGTTAAGAATAATTCTGTGACATTGTGTCCATAATACGGGAACTCAAACTCTAGGGGCAATTTCTGAAAAAGATGAGAAAGAAATTAGAGTATTAAACAAAGTATATAAATCAAGACATTCAAAATGAGACAACTCAATGCACTTTTCACAAAACAATTCCTTCCATTCATCTTTACCAAACATTGTATTTGAGATGCTGAAAGTATCGAAAATTAATGATTGTGCGAATAGAAAATGTGAATAGTTTATTAGTTTAAAATTCTTATTGCTTTAAAACCATCCTTTTCAACCCTAAAATGCAAAAAAAAAATCTTAAAAACAAGACAAACGTCATAACACGTGACCAAAAGTTGCTAATGTGCATGAAAAATCACTATTGAGTAGTGTCACTGAAATATTCAAAACTTTCTTATCTATTGTCTGATTTCCTTCTGATTTATTTTTTAAAACTGTTCTTCTGATTTATCTAGTTTTTAACAGATCAATATTTTACTTTAACAGATCCACTCTTTAAAAAGAATGAAGCTGCAACTGTGCCACATATACCAAGTACCCTCACATTTCTAATAATAAGACGTAAATTATATTTCGTGGTATGAACGTCAGTAGTGAAGTTTATTGTCCATTTTAAAGTGAGAATTTTAACTGGAAAGAAAATTTGAATGGCATTTCTAATCAAGGTTAAAAATCACCTACATTGTAATATCTCAAAATATCTTGAACTGATCTTGCCCAAATCCACCACAAGTACAACCAAAGGCAAAGTAAGATGGTGTTGTTCAACAGTTGCAATTGATCGCAAGTTGCAGTTGATCGGAATGCATCAATCAAATTCATTGTTTCATGCGCGTCTTATAAGAAACGCATATTATGCACGAATTATGTTGCGAATTTGCAACTGATTTGCAATTGATTTGCGATCAATTGCAACTTTTGAACAACAACACCTAAGACATGAAATTACAACCATGAGAGTGACCCCTCGAGGTTGAATGGCTACTGTATAGGCTGAAATATTTGCACAATTTCACTTCCTGACTATGATGATTTTCTTCCATTAGACTGCCCATTGACTGGTGTATAACAAACTATTATTTTTTTGTGAGTATGCCTGAAATTCAGTGAATTCGCTAGGAATTGATAAAATCTAATGTAAATTATTGGCTTTTACAGAATGTTATCATGAAGTTTTGTGATTAATCATTAATTTGAAAGTATATTTCTGATTGGTTACTGGTCAGTCCATTGAATAAAATTTACATGAAACAATTATCTTGATTGGTAATTTTCATGACCAATTAAACATAAACCTTTATGTTATAGGGCAGTGATCTTACCACAAAGTCACCATTAAGTACAACCAAATACAAGGCTGACTATATTACTAATCTGTCTTCAAAACAACACATACAATTACATTCATGGGAGTACCCCCTTGTGGTTGGAGGGCTACTTACTGCTGCTAATCGCGGATTAGTCGATAAGTTTGGATGTGTCTTGGCGTTGAGACGCGTAAGATCGACCCAGTAGCTGTTCCCCTCATTGTTGCTTCTCGGATGATACGTCACAGTGTAGTAATTGTGGTTATCCTGTGGAGACAGATTGAGAGAGGTCAAAGGTCAGCAGAGGGGTGTATGGGGGTGAAAGGGGAGTTGTTGCATATATAGATTGATGGTAGCAGTATGGCATAGTTCTACGGCCCAAACAAGTTGCTTGCCCTCCATCGACCGATCCTCTTAAAATTAGACCTACCTGATTTACTTTTTCATTCTATTTTTTCACTTTTCATTCATAGACAAAGTTAAGAAAAAATATGTAATATCGTTTAAAAGAGTCATCTAATTTCTAAAATAGTTTACGGGTATTTCTTGGTCTTTAAGCCATTTGATTTTGAAAAGACAACAATAGGCATTAGTTTCTGGACAAAATTTAATCTGGGGATTTATATGGTTCTGGTGAGTTAAATGCTTTATTAAGGGAAAGACTAGTTTTGGGAGGAGGGCGCTTCAAATATTTAACAAGTTTGCGAGCTGCAGTAAAATTATTACCACAATGCATTTTTTTCAATAGTAAATTAGAGCATGTTCATAGTTTGTTTGAATGAAATCGACCTAGAAATGGCTTAATTATCGCAAAATAAAATAATCTGGTGCGGTCGTAATTCCTCACAGAACATGCTTCACGTACAAAATGAACGCGAACCCACACACCGCAAACAATACCACCGATCGCACCGCCAATTTCAGGCCGACGCTCTCCCGCGCTAAAGCACTTAGCACACCGCAGGAACAATGGCGTATTGACCTGTTCGACGTAAAATACATAGAATACAAGCATAAATGTACTCCTAATATCCTACATAGATATATTTAGGCGTGTAAAGCAACTTGCGAATACATCAGCTCATTTAACATCAATTTCTGCATCCTGGTCATTACGAATCTATACCTTTAAAATTTTTATCTAATCATTCAACATGTAGTTAAAACCTAGAATTCTCCTGTATTGAAGTACATTTCAAAATAAATACATGTCTAAAAATGTGAATGATTGTAATGAATACATGTATGTGTGAAATGCAAATATGGCTACATATATACCCTGACCTCACTCACTAAGCTATTTTTGAAACCGGAGTATCTTGTCACATGATTCTGGGATCCTAGCATTAGTCACTCACATTTCCTACACACCCAATATTATGCCTGAACTTAAAGGGAAACCAACCCCTGTAATCATCGTGCTCTCACTGAATGAAGAAAAATCAAATGAACAAACGGTGAAAATTTGAGCAAAATCGGACAACCCGTTCAAAAGTTATACATTTTCAAAGTTCCAGAGAATTCAATGGAATCTGTGACGTCATGTCTAACAACTCCTCATTCACTCTGTATACAAGATTTCAAAATTTCTCCTTTTTTTGGAAAAATTATCTGTATTATTATTTCTGTATTAACTGTGCATACATTTTGAGAAGAATGATGTTGCAACCTTAATCTGAATTTTACATTAATCCATTTCTAAAAATTCTATGTACGAAGTGAATGAGGAGTTGTCCGACATGACGTCACAAATTTAGTTGGTGTTGCCGATCGCACGGATCCCAACGAGCGGCAGTGATCGTCAAATCTCTGTAAATTTGAAAATTCATAACTTTTGAACGGGTTGTCCGATTTTGCTCAAATTTTGTTCATCTGAATTTTCTTCATTTAATGAGAGCACGATAATTCCAGGTGTTGGTTCTCCTTTACAGCTCTCTCCATAAAACTAGTATCTTTATTTGCCATATATTAAAAACAAAGTACACATAAATACAAAATAAATGGTACATTTTAAATAAACATTAAAAACTAACATACAAAGGATATGAATTCAGAAAGGAATGGAAGGGTTGAGAGATAGACGGGAAAATAATTAACACGTGTGTTACTGTTAGTCCAAATACCAGGGGGTATTGGTCGCGGGTTCGATCCCGACCGGTCGCCTCCTTCTCTCTTTCTTCTTCTCCTGGCGTAAATATTCAAATTTGAATGATACACGCCGTACAGGTGTGTGTAAAACCAAATTTCTCTCTCTCTCTCTCTCTCTCTCTCTCTCCATTTGAGGGCCCTGTGAGCAACAATATTCCCCCTCCACACTAAGCCCCCGTAGCCCCCAGACCATTTTGTAAAAGATTTGTGACCTCAAAAATCATTTTTTTGCGCTATTTTTATATCAGTCTCATTAAAATTTATATCCTTTATTAGAACTCTTGAAAGGTTAACAATGCATGAGCTCACATCTCATTATCACCAATGAGAAGTATGTTGAGTGTATAGAAATTGATAATAAAAAGTTATTTATGAAAAAATGTTTTGAAAATACTTTACTTAGTCTAGCTTTACAGTACTTCATAATTTTACAATATTCCTATCCACATCCGTGATACCTCGACCATAGATTCATTTTTAACATCTTCTTAAAACCCACACTTAGTATTAATTGTCGTCAATGTTTATCTCATATATTTTCTATGTTCATGTTTTGAAGTATTGAGGGTGCACTACAGGTAAGCATAAATGACTAAGACTTTGGACAAATTTAATTTTGGACATCAAATAGAAATTTGATGTATACTTATGAAATTGATGAAAAATATATGATGAGATGAAATGAAATGAGAACACTTTTTATCTATTATACATAAGCTGTAGAAATAGGAAGATAAAAGAAATCATATTCTGTTTGGAATAAATTAGAAATCAACAAGGAACTGTATAGAGTATTTTAAAAAAAAGCTTTGTAAAGTTTGTTTCTTTATTGTCAATGTCTGAAAGATATTTCTTATAAAATCATCACATGATCTTCAACTGCAATCTTGTTTGGTTCAAATGTTTGTACTCTGTCAAGAGGAGGTACATGTAACAGTACTTTAGGGGGTGTGAGCTGACTATCCAGTATAAACTACACTACTGTAGAATGGAAAATTTTCACGGGAGTTTAATTTTCGCCCTTTTCGTGGTGAAATTACAGAGCGCGAATCTTATACCCGCGAAAATAATCCTTTAAAATATGTGTGAAACATGCGCAGTACTTCACACAGTGCGTTTTAAAGTGGTACAATAACGCTTTCAATGTTTCAATCACATATTTGTGTTTCTTATCATAATCTACGGATTATACTGCGATTATACGGTCATTCTCTATAATGTTTCAGCATTTAAAAACGTTCTTTTGTAGCACTAGCAGTAATCACTTTCTGTTTCTTGAAAAATCTTTATTAGTCAAGTCGAGAGATTATACTTTTTTCATGGATTGTATCCGCGAATTCAATACCCCGCAAAAATGTGCATGGACTAACAAACCGTGAAAAATTAAGACAGCAAAATTATCCGACTATACAGTATACTGTACAGATGGGTATTTCCACGGGGTTGGGTCTATTTTTGTGACATCCAGAGACCCTAAATCTGTGGCTTTTTCAAACCAGGCAAGTATTGTAAAATAATGACATTACCCCAAAACTGTGTCCCACCCAGAAGTATTCCTCAAAGACCATAGCATATTGGAATTTGATACCTGACAATTTCTTGCACATGCAAAAGCAGTGGGAAGTCCATGTAACGTAGTGAAGTTTTTGTATACCTGTACCTTCAAATCCAGGAAAAAAAAGCAATTTTCATCAATAGATCAAGGCTTAAGAAGATCTGAATTGATCATCATGGTGAAGTGACAAAGTGGATCACTACGTTACATGGACTTTGCATGAAAAGTGGACCCAACCCCATGGAAATACCCAGATGAGGCTAACCTTTCATATCCAAGACCAATTAGGCCAAAGACACAAATCAGCAAAGTTATGAGTCACAGTGCCACAGATGTATGTAATTGTTAACTATTAAAGTACTGTACAGTGGAAAATTTTCACAGGGGTTTATTTTTTGCGCTTTTCGCGGTGAAATGGCTGACCGCGAAATTAAGACCTGCGAAAAGAATCCTTCAGAATTTGTACAAAAAGTTAACATGCGCAGTACTTCACACATTGCGTTTTGAAGTGGCACAATATCCCTTTCAAAGTTTCAATCGCATGTATATTTGCATTTCTGAACATAGTCCCCACAATATGCTGTGATTACATGGTCATTCTTTATACTTTTTTGGCATTAAAAAGTTTTCTCATGTAGCATACTTTTTTTTCATGGATTGTAACTGCGAATTCAATATCCCGTGAAAATGTTCATGGACTAACCAACCGCGAAATTATCCTGCTATACAGTACACCTCATATCTTTCTCTTGTGATGTCTGAACAATTGGGGGGCATCACACAGAATGTTCATAGTAACTAAAAAATCATAGTTCCAAATGAATCACAAAATGAACAGAAAACAAAATTTAATTTTATTATGCCTTTCAAATATCACTCTCCTCTCACATAGTACTTCCTCTATTTATTAAACTCCAATTTTTGGCGTTCAAACACATGGCAAATGAAGGGGAAAAAATCAGAAAGTTTTAGTCTAAATATAAATTTCATTAAATTTTCATTGTCAAAACAAGGCCTTTGATGTATTGCAGAGATGCCAACCATTCTGGAATATATGAATAAGGGTAATTTTACTTAACTTCAATTCTTTCATCACAAGTAAATGGCTGAGCATATGTTTTTTGCCATGTTTTCTGTGACAAGCATTACAGCTGTTGAATATTCTCATTTTAATTATGACCTCATGCATATTTTGGAGTGGTTGGCATTTGTGTATTTCTAAATAGGATCCCTTCTAGGTTGTGTCTCATCAAGCTATTCATACATACACCTCTATATACGAACGACTGGTGACAATTTCCTGCACTCAATGATAACACCTGGCGTTGAATCGTACATGAGCAAGGGTCACCATTCGTTCGTAGATTCTTGCATAGATCTACGAATTGCTATATGATATTAAAACCTGGGCTGTGTTTCACCAAGTCGTTCTTAAAGATACTAATGACTTTAAGAAGTCTGGAGTAAGTTAACGGGTCCAATATGCACAAAATTTTGGACCATTCACCACAAGAACTGATACCAGTCTTGCGTATTGGGTCATTGTAAAGTCTTTCTTATCTTGATGAACACCACCCCGGCATTGATTCGCAAATGAGAAAGTGTCACCGGTTGTTCCTAGAGTCGTGCATAGATCTAAAAATTGCTTTGTAAAATTGAAACTTGGACGGTGGTTCACCAAGATAAAGACTTTATGCATGGCTGGAATGAGTTCGAGTGCTGAATGATCAAGAATCTTATGCGTATTAGACTCGTTAACGTACTCCAGTCTTTCTGAAAGTTGTGTGTAACTCTAAAAAACAACTGGGTGAAACACCGCCTGGGTCATAGTGAATCAAAGTTCTTAACAAACTGGATGTTAGCTTTAAGGTGAGTCAGAGAGTTGTGCAGACGTAAACCGAACAGACTCGATCTATGACGTTAATGTGATAATTGAGTTTGATGTCTAAGGTGAAAGGAGGGTCCAAGGAGGAGGAGGGTAGGGGAAAGTGTGAAGGTAGTCTGCAAACCAAGACCCATTTCAAGCAGTTTGATGTGTGACAGCATGAATAGTTGTCTTGAAGTCAACAAATTTATCCCATGAAATTGGAAAGCTTCAATATTGTGAAAGCTTTAATCTGTTATGTTAATGTGATAATTAAGTTTGATGTCTGACTGAGGTGAAAGGGAGAGTCTTAGGAGGAGGAGGAATAGGGAAAGTGAGAAGGTAGTCTGCAAACCTAGACCCATTCCAAGCAGTATGTTTTGTTCTGATGTGTGACAGCATATACATGGAGTCTTGAAGTCAACTATCAAATATAATTGGACAGCTTAAATTTGGCCTACTTAGTAATACCTGTAATCATCATAGAAAATAATTGTCCAGGGAATAATTTTACTTTTCACAATTGTTAATATATCCATCCATGAATGCAGTTTAAGACTTTTCCAATCCTTTACCATACACTTCTTTGTGAAAAAGTTGCTACACAAAACATCTTTTGTATAGCAATCATGCTAAAATGCAGCAAATTGCGCGATACCAGGAAAATTATTCCCTGTTGTCATATCCATCCAAGGTAGCCACTTTAGTTTGTTCTCCCAGCAGGCTCTGAAACTTGGTAATTCTTATAATTATCCCGGTTTAAAAAGTGTATTGGATTCAAGCATAATACATGCAGATATATCCACTCCCAGGGGAGTATACTAGCATGGTGCTTCATGGCTAGTCTGCAGACACAGACCTTTGGCTTTTGGTGATATAATGTCTGCAATCACACATTACATCACAGACTGCATTGCCTCTGCATAATTTCTTCCTCACGCTGAGGGAACCATAATAAAAGCAGACTCTTGATTGTGCACCAAAAACTAAGGCCAAAAGTCTGTACTTGCAGACTACTTTACGGCACACCTTGAGTTAAATTGACAATATGGTCACTCCAATCGAGTTTCAAATCACACCTGGGTCAAGTGCAGCACAATGTGGATGAATTTCTAATGCAATGGGTGGGATTTGAACTGTGACTCTCTGGTTGAGAGTCAGAGCCACAAGAACCAAATACTTCTACTCTGTCTCACATGCTTTAAGAAGAATCTACCCAATGATAACACGAGCAGTAAAACTTGGTGTTCAGAACAAAAAAGTGAGCTTTTTACACCGTTGTTCAGTCATGCACGCGAACATCCCAATAAAAATGGTACCAAATGTTCTTTGGGAAGTACTCTATCAAATCGAGCATAATATTTTCATATTTTGAACAAAACAGCTTCAAAGTCAGGGGACATTTTTTTACCTACTCTGCAGATGTCATATCTGCATGTTTACATTAATAGAAATTTTGGTATTCTTCTGTAGAAGTGATCAACTTAACACCATGAATATAAACAAATGCTGGTTAGTGGTGCATCCATGCCATCATCAAATTGGCAACATGTCTGAAAATTTCACTGATTTGCCAATCATTTAAAATCATTACAACTTCACAACTTGTCCGACTTTCTTCTTCCTTTTTTTGTTCTGCTCACCAAATTTTTCTGCTCCCATTATCAATTTAGGATATACTCTTCTTGTAAACTTACCGCTTTTGTTTCATTGACTGTAGGCGGAGAATTATCCACTGCTTGTCTTGTTGTCCGATGTATGTGATTTTCTTTGAATTCTGGACTGTATATCGTTTCTTCTTCCTCTAAATGTAGGTTATATTCTGAAAAAATAAAAAAAAAGATATGAAGGAAATATTAGAGATGTACAAAAGAATAATTTTGTGTAAATATCAGTGCAAGTCAGTATATGCAAGTCAGATCACTGAACCATACAATGTTCAGATCATCTACAGTGATACAAATTTGCTGACTTGCACTGTAGGTGCCCATAGAGTAGCTTGAGGCATATAAAAATTAATATCAATGATTATTTCTATTTGAATCTTGTAGGAAATGGTCCCCATTGTACCATAGAGTTGCTTCTTAAAAAGCTGACCCCAACCTTAAATTCCACAAATTGTATTTGTCAATTTCGAAATATTGAATACAGCAGAGCAACATGACAGAGCTTATACCTTACAAAACACCATGAACACTTCATCTTCGATTCAATAATCATAAATGACATGCCTTTTTAATACAGTGCACATGTATGAAGTGAATTATGTAAAATCTCGATCATTTTGCTTTTTTGTTCACAAACATGTCAGCACATCTGTATATGCCACACAGCAATGAAAAAGCTGTACTAGCCTTTAGGAACAGAATAAATATTTCCTGATTGTTTAAGAGGGAAAAAAGTACATTAAACCTCCACAATCAAATCATGAAAGCTTGACAAGGTCAGAGAAGGCATAGAGGATTAATTTGATAACTTGACTGATATCACGCATCTTGCAACGGAAGGTATTGACTATTAAAAGAGCTGGGGCCAGCAAAATTACATTATCATCTACTGGTTCACGAAGAGTCTCCTATATTTTGATAAGATTATCTACATAACTGACCAATATGTGTATGATATCATTCCTCCAGGAAATACTCCCTTTGAAATTTGATATCAAATTTTGGTTTCAAAATATAGGATACAAAATTACAATGCAATAACTAAATTCAAGGCTTGTTCGAAGAAATCTATTTTTACAAAACAGGAAATATACCAGTGCATAATTTTTTTTATGTCAACAGGATCAAATTTAAACTTAACTTGTTGCAAGTGTTTATATTTTAACAAAATATTTTTTACTAAATATAATCATTTTGAACAAAATTAATTTAAGGGTTAAAACCGTCTAATCAAAGCTATAATTCAAGTTAACAGAAGAGAAGTTGGGAAGTGCTTGACAGTAACCAAAAATTGCCATTCATACATTTCTTTTTTCAATTTTTTGTTTAATCTGTCTGATTTTTCTGCTTTAAATCAATGCAAGATTTTCCTGGATCGACCAAGTCTTTAAATTTAAAATTTAAAATAATAATATTTATTATCAAAAAAGAGATGTTTGACAACAATTACAATAATTTTCTCACCTGTTAATGAATGACATTCTCTACACACTAAGACAAGGAGGTATGTTAAACACAGCAGCCAGGCTGATGATATGGTTGCCATGGTGATGGTTTCCTTCAAGTACCCGTATCACCCTCAGTCAAACTTTAATTGCAATCTGAAGAGGGTGGAGAAAAGATAAGATGTGAAAAAGTGGAATATTCATTATGAAAATAAAACAAATTGATTCAACACTTGACTCATGGCAATTATGAATCAAGAAGCATTTATTTCAAAAGTCAATCACTTCGGAAAATTAAAACATCATCGGAGGTACCTGAAAGTGCTGCATCAAAGAAACACACTACAGTTGATATTGAATACAAATATATTTGAAATGAAGGGTAAAACAAACAATACTCTTTTTAATCTAAAACCTGGCACAGTGGAATTGACATGCATGAATCTCTGTGACTGAAAATAGACCTCCCTACTCTCACATGACTCGTTCATTGTCGGTGGAAAGGATTCAGGGACCGATTGCTCGAAATGGTCTTAACTATCCTCTTCTTGCTAAGACGTCTTGACTTCTTGTGCCACCATCGTAACATGATAGACATTAGCGTTGATACGACAATGTTAAGAGGGTGGCACAAGGATTTAAGACGCCATAGCATGAAGAGGATTGCTAAGAATATTTCATGCAATTGGCNCAGTCCCCCCCCCCCCCCCCTCCCCCACATTTGCTCTTTATCATACAAAATACATGTACCTTTGAAGCTCATTGTAGACATGTACTGTAGGGGTCTGAACAGAGGAGATGCTTTATAGTATACACCATTTGTCATTGATTTTATAATCTAACTATTTCATGAAGTGAAAAAGAGCTTGAGCTTTCGTTCCTAGAGCCCAGAATCTATATCATAAGCAAAATGACCAAAATATTTCATGTTATAGGATCCTGTACGTTCAAGGTATTACAATTCTGAATCTCTAATAAATTTAGAACCAAATTAACAACAAGCTACAGGGACAATTTAAGCTTTTAAATTGGAGATTATTACAAGGCCACATGGCACTGTTGCCTTTTACATCACTGACTGCATATGAACACCACCTGTAATAGTTCTCATCGCCAAGTTGCATACGTGTATGTGGGGTATGAACACACTCTATCTGAACAAGCCTAGTACAATCAAACCTGTCTATAAAGGCCACCCAAGGGAGACGGAAAAATGGTCTTTAGCAGCAGGTGGTCTTTATAGGCAGGTTCATTTACATGCAATTTGTGTTCTAGGGAGTCAAGAAAGGTGGTCTTAATGAACAGGTGGTCTTTATATACAGGTGGTTGCTAGAGCAGGTTTGACTGTAAATGAAATGACATCAAATCATTGCAAAGCTGCAAATATAAAAGGTAGAGCGTAATCGTATCAGCAAAAACAATAAGTATTATCAGAAAAATTCTGTGCTGAATTACATCTTCTTCTTCTTCCTCCGCTCTTTCCGGAGATCAGCTCTAGGTTGCAAAAAAAAACCAATTGGAAATCGCAAATATATTTCTTTTATTTTCATTACGGGTTGTTATTCCTTTAAAAATGTAAGGCTATATTAAAGATACGTATACTTTGTATCTTTGAATTGTAAATTCTTATATTTTTAGTATATTTCATTTACTCTGCGTTATCTACATGTATGTTATTTTTATATTCATAATACCTTATTAAAAGAAATCAAAATCAATGTTATGAATTATGAATAATTCTAATAAAAGGTAGAAATAGTTGCTGGCTTCAAAAATACAAAGCCATAACAATCCTTCCTTTAAAAGTATTCACCTACCCATATGAAATACGATCTCAAGATAGAAGACGGGCATAGGGAATGATGGGTATAATACAAGACAGGGCTAGACTTTAAAGGAAGCCCG
This sequence comes from Temnopleurus reevesii, assembly GCA_036244855.1. Taxonomy (NCBI): domain Eukaryota; kingdom Metazoa; phylum Echinodermata; class Echinoidea; order Temnopleuroida; family Temnopleuridae; genus Temnopleurus; species Temnopleurus reevesii. The sequence goes on along the minus strand of BQKZ01002335.1, from coordinate 24,429 downwards.
ATGGCAAATGGCTCCCCAAAACTGCAAGGGGCTCCTTAGAAAATCAGTTGGGGAGCCCGGCTGGCTCTCCAGCTCTTTTGATAAAATGATTTTCATGAAATATATAAAACTAGGCTCACCAAGACTTATACGGGCTCCCCCAAAATAAAGTTAAGGAGCCTGACTGGTTACCTATAGAAAAAGTAAAGATCAAGCCCTGCAAGACCTTTAGAATTTTGACATCNATTAGCGTCGGGGGCTACGACGCTAAAATATTTTCCACACTTTAGGTTATAACTTTTCCAAAAGTTATTAATTTTTCGTACAATCTTTTGTACAACATGTTCCTGATATCATGTTTCTTTTTAAGAAGATTTGAAGAAGAAATTTGGCGATAAAAAATATTCGCTTTTACCAAAACTGTACTTGGGCTTTAAAGGAAGCCCGATGGCAAATGGCTCCCCAAAACTGCAAGGGGCTCCTAAGAAAATAAGTTGGGGAGCCCGACTAGCTCTCCAGCATTTTGAATAAAATGATTTTCATGAAATTACAAAATAAACTGGGCTCCTCGAGACTTATACAGACTCCCTCAAAATAAAGTTAAGGAGCCTGACTGGTTACCTATAGAAAAAGTAAAGATCAAGCCCTGCAAGAGCTTTAAAATTTTGACATCCATTCAATATATCACTGGGGTTAAAATTTTGCAAACATGAAAGTAACAACCTTCTTTATATCTCAACATTTCTTAATCCACTAAAATCTCATGTATACTAGAATATATTGGCTTTCACAGTCAGGGCGCTACAAACCCACATGCCCAAATGCCCAGGACAGCAAAATTGAGCCATTGATGCAATCTTTGTGACAATATAGTTGCAAGATCTACCATTTGACCAATGTCACAAACAGCTCAGCCAAATTCATGTGAGTACAGTTGCTTTTATGTTTTGGGCATTTAAGAGAAATTGATGTTCAAGCAAATGATTTAAAAGAACACTTGCCCTGTCCTGATGTCTGGCAAGTAGAGCACAAAATTCTTATTGCACCCTGACAATATGTATTTCTGGAGGATGTATTTTATTATCAATCAATTTTTCTTTAAAAAATAATAGCCCACATCTTCCTCCATTCAGGGTATCTTGATAACTGCTTTTCCAAAATACTAATAAGATTTAGGATGTACTTCTAATAACCTTTTTCTGGAGCTTTTCCAAAAATTCAATTAATTTCTGGAGGCCATGTAACAGTGGTTTTGTAACTTAAACCAGAGAGCTTCATCGACAACATCCTTTACTAAACGCCCACATATTCTAATCAATTATTTCCTAAATCGCTAAAGTGGGGGTGAAACCTTGATGAAAACATATATAGGTACTATATGAAAAGAGATAGGTACATGTAGGATTATATTGTAAAATTCGCACTGGAAATCGGTAAGCTCCAAAAAGGATCAAAAATCACCTACTAGTAGAAATTTGTCTCTTTTCATTGGAAATAATTTGACCTAAACAAATGTTAGAATCACACTTTTTCAAAAAGCAACTTTCCTATAAATTGACGAACATTACATGTATCTCCAATTCTAAATATTTGCTTGGCTACTTAAGAAGATAGAATTTTTGTTGTGGTTATATCATTCTCTTGAAAACGATGAGAACATGCTCATCGAAACGTCGAGAGTGGGTAGTTCCTTTTCAGGACCACTCACATTTCTAAGAAAGATAACTCGTTGTACCGTGAAGCATTATTCTCATCATTCTTCCACGAGTGAAACCTTCAAACAATATGTGGTTATATCTTCACAAATTTCTCGATCCTAGCCTCATGAATTTTTTTTCGCAGTATGATGCACATTCAAATGCATATAAATACTGTCAAAAAACACGCTAAAATGTCAAACTGAGACCAAAACATGAAATATCTAAATACAAAAATATTACCTTAAAAGTAGTATGTGTATAGTGATATGTTGGCTACATGTACGTGTGTCATTTTCCTATATAAAGCAAGATAAACAACAACGGCTATGTAAGCAAGAGCCAAATGCTCCCCTCCCCCATCAAATCCAAAAATAGTCACCTAGTTTCCATTTACAGTATTTCAAAATGGCTGATCTTCCACTGGTCAAAACATTTTTTGTACAGAATATATTGCATATTTATAGGCATTGTATAGCAAATAATGTTTTTGTTCAACAATATTCTCAACTCCCAATTTCTATGTGCTACATGTACCTATTTGGGTGATCGTATGGATAAACTAATGCTAAATAAAACTAAATGGGCAGGAATATTAAAAAAGCATTCATGGTTCGCTTTCAATATATTCATTGATATCTTGATAATGGCTGTATAATTTCCTTTTTTCTGCATTCATCTTTTCTTTTTTCATCAATCTGAATGTGAGAAAATGGGTCAGACAGCTTTTTTTGACAATTTTTCAAATAACAAAATTCTAACGTGAGACAATGTCTTTAATATTACTTACATGATGAAGTCCTAAATGAGGGCAGATTTTTTTCTTCCTCAAAAAGCACCAGAATATTTCCAAATCAGCTACATTTACAAACACGCAGCTCTAAAATTTCCCTTATTGTATCCAATATCGAGAGGTGCCTTTGTTGTGTATCATGAAGACCTGCAGTCAGAGATAAAAATAATAAATGTAAAAGTATGTTAATCAGTGATTTGCCTACAAAAAAAAAAAGTTACTTTTCATGATTAGAGTGATATTATCTCAAAGCATTTCAAAATATTAACTTTAATCCTGTGCCCTCTTAAAATAATCACCAGGGGCCGATTGCTCGAAATGGTCTTAGCTATCCTCTTCATGCTAAAGACGTCTTGACTTCTTGTGCCACCCTCGTAACATAGACATTAGGGTCGATACGACTATGTTAAGAGGTTGGCACAAGAACTTAAGATGCCTTAGCATGCAACTGGCCCCAGGTGTTTTCTCAACAATAAATGTGCAACACATGTAGTGTTCCCATTCATATGAGGAACAAATCCAATCTGGATATTTTTTTTTTTGCATTTTGTTATAATTTCATATCTCAATTGTCACAAATCACAATATATAATTGGCAAGATCAAAATACAAGAGTCATAAAACATGTACAAACAAAATAGGAAAGGCAGCAAAATGAGAGAGTTTTAATTGAAATCAATAATTGGAAAAAAATCAAGATCAGAATAAAAGAATCATAAAACAAGTCCAACAATTGAAAAGGCAGAGAAAAGAACAAGCACAGAATCACAATCACATCATGCAGACCTACATGTATACATTATAAAAAAATAGATAAAACCAGCGACGAGGTGTTCAACAAAATTTACCTTGGAATCCTTTAGATCACACACAAGAAAAATTATACCTTTTCGAAAAAGAGGTGAATCATAAACTGATTTTGCCAAATTAGACCAGGATCTCACATTTTCACACCAGGATCTCACATTTTCACACCAGCACATACAATGATCAGTGCTGCATCTGAAAATATTGCGCAATTGCATCTGTACTCTCTTGCTTGCTCACAAGTTCTGAATCATCTAAATTTAATAGTCTAAAAGCACAGACCCTAATTGACACTTTAGCAAAATAAAAATTGGTTTGTCTTGACAGAAACCTAGCCCAGTAATAAACTGGAAGTGGCAATACATGAGAGAGTTAACTATGCATGTATTGTAGTCTCTGATTGCAGACTCAGCATTGTATATTATCCAAATTGGGGGATCCAAGGCATACATTACGGTCCGTATCTGCAAAACAGTTTCTCACTCCTCATATTTACACTGTGCACTTCGTGGGCAAATACCAGTACAATTCATAAAGAGCCCATAAACTAGTTAAAATTATCATTCACTCTGTGTGCAGGTATGATCTTTTGTTTGCAGACATATTTTAGATGAAGATGAATAGAAAGCTAGGAATTCACTGCAATTCACCGCAGTCATTATACAAATAAGAATGGCATTGGTAAAGGGTGATCTTCAATTGTTTGAAATAATCATCAAAATGGTTCTCCCATAATTTAGTACACCACAAATACCTCTATGTGTGACGTGAAAGCCTTTTTTAATTAATGTCAATTATAACCTCAAAGGTTCTGCAATTATTCAGAGAAAACAAAATTAAAAAGGACATCTATTCACAATTGTGAATAGAAAATATATATGAGGAATTTACACAAAATGTGATCATTGGGTTGTAAATGTACCTTGGATGCTTTTTGATATATTGAACTGGAATTTTCAAAGGTAAAATAATCTCCACAGCTCTCTTTCATACACGCCATTTCAGCAGTCTTTTTTATCTGTAATTTAGAATAATTACAAAGATTTTCACAAATCTACAAGTGGCATCGCAGGGAATAATGTCACTTTTCATAATTGAATAGCAGTTTTAGACTCAGCTTTATAATGTCAAATTAAAAATCACTTTGAAAAATCATGTCCCAGGTTGACCTACTTTTGCATCGAGCCCTATGTAAAAACAGAAGTTATAGACAGAGGTGATTTCAGTAATATCATAGAGTTCAGCATGCAATATTTGAAATAAAACGTAACATCCAGATATTATGATTTAAACCCTTCAAGGTAGAATACTTCTTTTTCAGCCTTAAATCTGACTTTCTAAGAATATTGTGTTATAAATGTTAAAAAGTACTAAATGTTAAAACTTATCACCAATCAATTAAGCACAAAGATTGATCATGATATCAAGCGCATTTATAGTTATTCTTATAATAATTCTTTTATTCAAGGCCTAGAGTTAATGGACCGTGCGTTCGAAATTCAAAACGGCCGTTGAATGTCCGTTGACCCGAGCGCGAGATTCTCTCTCGGTGCGTATTCCGCATATGTTATGTGCATGCGGCAGTGTATTGAAATTTACGGTAAACATGCACGAACAGGGCTGTGTGTGTGAGTGTCCTTGAGGTAATATGCGCTAGCCGTATCGTGATACCGTTGGCATGATACAGTGAGAAAGATGACAGACAATGGAATAGATATTTAATTGAATTAAATGTCATAGACTACTATGACTAATGACTAAAATATTTAATTGAAGTTATTAGTTTGGTATATCCGAGGTACAGCACAAGTTGTAAGCATAATTGTAAAGTATGCAAATGTAGTTTTCAATCTTTAAAGTGAAAGTAGCCAAGACAAAACTACATGAAAATGTTAAAACCGGGGTCTTTTTTAAAACATTTCCTTCTTCAATTAAAATTTATTATGAGCAAAACTTAATGTCAAATCTACCCATCAATTAGCCTATAGCATGCACATTAAAACGTGTTGAAAAACAAAGGTGTTGGAATGTACTCAGTAAACAGGACAAAAAGGTCCATTTCTAGCAGTTGTTTCACATCATAATAAACCACACAGGAAGATTAAACAACAAAATTTTCACACAGGATGTTCACATGCGCAAGTCATTCAGGATGTTTTCATTTAATGTACTTAAAGGGGAACCAGCCCTTGAATTGACACAAACTGTGAAAATTTGAGCAAAATCGGACAATCTATTCAAGAGTTTATGAATAAGTAACATTCATTTTGACCAGTGAAACATTGGAAGTTGAAGTAGCTTTACACGTCTCCGTCCTCACAAACTTGTGCAGAACGGAATTATGACATCCGCTACAAAAAGCTTCATTTCTTTGTAACCACTGAAGCAAATCTCCAGAAATTTTCACTAGATATAGGTGAATAGTTATATGTTCGACATGCCAAACCGCATTCATTTTCATATTCATTTTCAAAAGTTATTAATCCTGAAAGCCCCGTTGTCATTTTTTGGGGGACATATGGTAGTTTTTTATGTAATTTATTTCTCTTGTTAAATATTGTTCTCGTTTGTAATGTTGTATGTTTCTTTTTATTGAAGTGATAAATAAATTTTAATTCAATTCAAATCATTTTTTCATTACATGAAGACAAATAGTAATACCTTTGCAAAGAATTGATGACTTATTTAATAAAGTGAGTAAAGTGCATTTGATTACATGTGAGATAGTTGCATTAGGAGTATTTTTCAGTACATAATAAAAAATATAAATAAAAAAAACATTCGCGAGTAGGTGGGTGTTTAGGGTTGGGGAGAGCTACATTGTAAGTAGTACTCTAAACCTTGGGTTTACGTGTAGCTTTGTACAAGTAAAACTTTGGCTTACTGTGATCTGGGCACCCTGCTAAAATGAAAAGATTAGAGAAGGGATTTATCAAGATTATTTCTGAATAATAGGATTAGATTTATCATTGACAAGCATATGAGAGGGCTTCTCTCTTCAAAAGAAACTCTCATCAACAAAATGGGGGAAAAATGGCGTTTTCTGTCGTGATATGAAAATGTTTGTCTTCATTACAGGAAATGTACATGTAGTGGCATGCCAACCTCTCATTTAGGCTGAAAAACAATAACTGTTTGGATGTCCTCCACTGACCCACTCTATGAAAATGGCCAGATATTTTTGTTTTCACTCTTTGCTTTTCACTAAAATTGACAAATTCTAATCTAATTTGTCTCAAGAATTGTGTGAATTATGCTTGAAAATGAGAAAAGAAAAAATGCAGGGCTTCCAAAATTGTTTTTTTTTCTATGGGTTATCTCAGGAATCCCTTCAAATAAACAAATTAAAATAACTACATGTTGTGTAATTGTTTATCTTTCTCTTTTCTCTTAATCAGTATAAGTATGGTTTATTATCAATATCATTATTGACAGGTCACAAAATATCATCAGAATGATGTAGAATTGGGTTTGAGAACTCACTGTAAATTGACTTGATTTCTCTAAAGACTGAAAACAGTGATAAGAGTATAAACAGTGCTGAATATATTGGTAGATGCAGCATAGTATATGACAAACATAAGCTTACAAACCTTATAAGTGCCCACATCGCAATATAAAGCCTCAGATGTTTATTCTTGTACACAAACAGAACAACTTTAAATGGCTTCTACAAAAAAATTGTTCTAGACAACCCAAATGCTTGCGTGAGGCTTGCCTGACATAGTATCAAATAATACAGTATTAAAGTATTGCAGTTCAATTGTGACTTGGAGATTTAATGAATGCTAGATAAGTATGTCTGTTAGCAAGAAATGTATAACTTTAAATCACCTTAAAACAGCCTATTGAGGGGAGTTATTTATTCCTCTCCTAACTTAATATTACAGTATTTGTTTGTGTTATTGTGTGTATTTAAATTTGTTTGTTTCTACACTTTGTATGTATGCAACATGCATGACAGTTGCCACCGATTGGACGCTCTTGCCTAAGGAGCTGGCGATGTATGTCAATACAAATCCAATTATTTTCCCACAAAAATTCCATTTTAACACAAAAATATCCCATTCCTACCTACCATGCAGTTTTCAACACTGTAACACAAGGAAAACATTTTATCCTATAGGTGTCCTATTTTCACTGAAAAAAAACTTACTAGTCCAAAATCCTGGTAGTTGGCTGCTCTGTACCTGCTTTTCTGTTGAATGTCAGTCTTTTTGGAGGGTCTAAAGCAGCCAGGCATTCAAATAATACAAGAGGTTTATACCTACTGGGGAGGAGGCTGAGTGATAATAGTGTCATCTTTCTTGTAATAGGATTACTAATTAGTCTGTGCCACTGCAGACATGATTCTAGCAGGAAATTTCTTTCCTAATTGTGTAATCAATTTCCAAATCAAAAAGAAAAGAAAATCAATCTTCTTATCATGAGCATAATGCAGACCCTTTACATAAACCTCTTTGGGTAATTGAAAAGAATATTGCTCAATCATAAACAAAATCTTGCTGGAAAAACAAACATGAAAAAATCCATTAATTATGTAGCGAATTGCGTAAGAAATAGCTGTATACTAGTATGGTATCTTCCTGAATCGTGTATTGTTGATGCAATGGGATATAAGATCGAGAATGCTTTATAGCGGAACAATTATGAAAATGTACAAATTGCAATCTTTGGTCGTTTTTTTTCTTCAGCCTTTACAGAAAAAAAAGACTCTTTTCAAGTCTGGGCTACAAACTGCGGAACAAGGTTAAGGAGATAATCACCTCAATCCATCGTTATCCTTTCCTGTTTTCAGAATTTTTCTTGCGGATTTCCTTCCCCCAATCTGTATCTTTTGCCCCACTTTCACATCTTGTCCAATGTAATACTTTTCTCTGTAAAAACCCTTTTTTTCAGATTTCAGACATTCAGGTAAAATAAGATGACGACTTACATTCTGTATTTTATTGTGATTTTTTATTTCTTTTTTTTTTGGGGGGGGGGGACTGATTTATTCATATTACAAATAATCTTTCACTGATGATTCTGAATGTTACTTGTACAACATAAGAAGCAGGATCAAAACAGAAATGAAAGAAGAGAGTGATACTTGTCTATTGTCAATAATATTCTAATACAGTGTTTACAAAAATGAATTTAAAAAAAATCAAATAGCAATAGAAAACTAGAGAATATGATTATGAGTGTTAATATACAAATGTACTTGTATGAACATTGGATAATGATAATTCAAACAAATAAATACACAAAAAAATCTTTTTATGGTGACTCCTGAAGAGATCACTATATTTCTCTTGGATGTGTGATTTAAATAATTTACATATGTACGCATAAAAGTCTACAAAAATATATAAGAATCATTACCACAACAATGAAACAATCAAAGTGAATCCTTACGGAAATGATTTTGCTTCCATGTCCAATGATTTGCATTCAACACTTCCTATGTTAAAAAAATCCAATATTCATATCCTAGACTTGTTGATGTTACAAATATTATGAATTATTTCACTTCTAAAACAACAGAAAAGAATAGAAATACGAAAAAAGCTACTCACCAGAAACAAACAAAGTGTGAAAATGTTAAAACAATTTCAGAAAACATCACCTTCAAAAAAACAAACNCGGGGCAATATGATACCATTTGAGGCAATATATGTCGTATCACCCTCGAGGCCAGTCAATATTATATAATTATTTCACTTCTAAAACAACAGAAAAGAATAGAAATACGAAAAAAGCTACTCACCAGAAACAAACAAAGTGTGAAAATGTTAAAACAATTTCAGAAAACATCACCTTCAAAAAAACAAACCTAAGCTTGCAATGACACAACGACTTCTGTCAAGTCGTAGCTACCTTAGCATAAGTATGCATGTCAATGCATCATAGGGTACTAAATTAGATGAAGGGTAAAAGTAGAATAGCCCCTTATTGTTATCCTCCAGACGTTAATGACTAACTTCCTTCTGCTAACAAGTGACCCACTCATACAGGAAAACACACAAGTGCGTTGCACGAAGCCAGCACACGTGGATCTAACCATATTCAAGAAGTAGTCCTGTTGAGGACTGTGTGTTCTGATAGCACCCACCTCAGCCTATTCTCTCACACTGAACACACATGGATTGCATACAGGAAAACACACAAGTGCGTTGCACGAAGCCAGCGCACGTGGATCTAACCATACTCAAGACGTAGTCCAGTTGAGGACTGTGTGTTCTGATAGCACCCACCTCTGCCTATTCTCTCACACTGAACACACATGGATTGCATACAGGAAAACACACAAGTGCGTTGCACCAAGCCAGCGCACTTGGATCTAACCATACTCAAGAAGTAGTCCGGTTGAGGACTGTGTGTTCTGATAGCACCCACCTCTGCCTATTCTCTCAGACTGAACACACAGGGATTGCATAGCAATCTACCACAGAGTCTTTACATAACTCGCTAATCAGCTATACCCCTCTGATTCGGGCTTCATGAAGTCCCTGTGTGTTCAGTGTACGAGAATAGGCAAAGGTGGGTGCTATCAGAACATATAGTCCTCAACTGGACTACTCATGACGTCATTACTTCCCCCTCCCTCGCATAATCCCGGAGACATTTTTTCCAAAATAAAGAGGCCCCCTCTATATTTAGATATGTGGTTGAAAAGCGTGCTTTAGTGTTGGGTTATGTTTCAAATGTTGTCTATGAAAACTTCCATAAGAAATTATCCTTGGATTACAATACTAGATAGTCTCTTAAGTGCAGTGTCAATTTTTATTTGAAAATTTCATTGTACACAAGTTTAGTATTACACAATCATCATGAAGCAGGCTTCAATTTTCCATATTTTTAGAACAATGCCTTTTTTCTACAAGGCATATTTTTGAACTACAGGAATAAATGATAAAAAAAAGGTACCAAAATCTCTATTATAAAGGCCAATAGGAAAGCACTAAGGCCAGTGGGAGGGTATCCAAGGCCTTGTATTTGATGGCCTTTGTTGCCCTTATTAAGGCCTACGTTGATGATCTCTACATTTTACATTTATTCAAAGATGAGAATTGAAGTAATTCATATCACATGGGCTTGTTTTTTTAACGACCATTTAGAAGACTCAACATTGTATTACCATACTGTACCTGTAGAGTTTTACCTCCATAACTAAACAAAAAATGGACCTAAAATTATGTTAGGGTATCACCTAAAGTGTGGTCCACTACCTGAACTGTTTACATGATTTATCTGATAACCAGTAGAAACGCCCGCAGTAGTCAAGACGGTGACATTCGCTCTCCTTCCCTCAGCCGGGCCGTGATCTGAAGTGATTGTGCCGTTCATGGGATTGAATGCATGAAGGGGGAGAAGTGCAAGAGAGGGAGTGGGAAAAGAGTTTTAAAAAAGGCAAGAGTCTGGACTACCTAAAGGGGATAGCAGAAATTTGTGATTAAAGTTGACCTAATCCCAAAGAGAATAAATGTAATACACTCACCCAACAAATCAAATCCTCAAAAGTTGCGAACTGCCCTTTAGAAGTGAACTCCATACAGAATATGTACCCTGCTTTTCTTGCACTTGTTCTGAACTCAAGAAACACTTTCCGTATTTGCTGTACTACTATCTACTGACTGATATTTTATTTCATTTAAATCTTGTGTATCAATGACAGAAACGGATACATGTATCTCCATCCATACCATGGTTTTTGTTCTTTAATTAAAGTGCACCGGTATTAATGCAAAAGTCCTGGTACCCTTCCTACCTGTAAAAAATTGTCTTTCATATTGAGCTTGCATGGCATGAATTTCACTGAACATTATTCTGTAAACACAGACATAATTCGGTTGTCTATCTAAATCTTCTTGTGAGGATAAAAAATTGAAGTTTTGGTGATAAATACCCCCACCCTATCCCCTCAAGATTGACTTATGAACATACAACACACAGTCAGTACACAATCTTCATTGCTTGAATGATTCATTTTGATAAAAATGTGTGGTTACCATGGCAATACTTTTGCTGTCCTGATACTGACATACACTAATGTACCTATGATCACAGGTAATACATCTGTACTAAATTTGATCAAACCTGACTGAAAGCTATAGAAGTTATTTGAACTGCAAGTTTTGTGGAAAAATCATGGTTACCATGGCAAAGCACTGTTTGACAAATGCAAATTCAAACAAAATTATAAAATGATCTTTATACTATCATAATACCAACCAAATTTGAGTTTGATCTTTTCAAAATGGCCAAACTGCTTCGTTTCAAAAGAATTGTTACTAAGTGCAGTCTTTCCCAATTATGTATTACATTGTAGCTCCCTTAGACTCAAATCTAGACAGATTTCATGAAAAATGGACCTCTCTACGAACGTTAAATGCCTGTTTAAGGTCTATGAAACGAGACTAGGTTCCATTGGTTGTATAATTCTCAGCGAATCTTCTGGATTGAGAAGGCATGGCCACAAGCAGGAGACTGCTCCTGACTCACTTCCACGGCAATTCCCTCTAAACCGCATTGGGGAAAAGGCTATAAAAATGTCGATCAATAATGTACTGTATAAAGTCTAAAGCGACATCTGTCGTATACCAAATTAAAGAATTTTGTATTCCTTAACACAGTGAAAATTCTAAACATTTGAAAATGTGAAATGAACATTGTTTAAATTCGAAAATGTGAAATGAACAGCCCTCCCATCCCCTTTGAAAAAGCAGCTTGACCAACCTAGCAACAACCATTGGATGGAGTGCACATTCCCTCTATTGGAATACAATTTATGCAAGGCCTGTGAACTTTGCCGAACACACATTTTCAAAATAAAGAAAAAAATGATGAAACGTCTATGTCGAGGAACAAATTTTGTCCCCACAAATCCAATTCACCACATTTATGCAATTTAAATAATTATCTGTCATTATGATTAAGCTTGAAGAACCAGTTGGACATATTCGCAACAAGATAATTGTTCTCAATCTATTCATTTTTTTCCAAGAACATACAATCTAACTGCATTGAATAAATGTTAGCTAGACTATACATAGTCTTAAGAAGTGGCCTAAGGATGTTATTAGTAGAGATGTCACAAAAAAATTAATTCATTAAAGAAAACTTTCAGAAGAGCCATACTGTATATTGGCACTGCAAGCTTTCCAAAATTTCAAACGCAGCATAAATTCTGTCTTAAATAGTCTTCATGACTCACTTACAAACCAATTCCCTCGAGCCTCAACTACAATATGGAAAGTCTATTTCTAGTGGAACTGAATGTCAATCTATTTTTAGGAGTTGAAGGAGCATTATATTGTGCCGGTGCCTCCAACTGTACAAAAGACAATAATTTTTTTCACAAAAGGTCCTTGGGGGCATACAATTGGTAGGTACATATCTGTTAAACTTGAGGGAAAAGGAAAAAACGGGAGGTTAGTTCTCATGGAACAATACAAAAATATTTGGGATCGTCATGTTCAGTAACACAGAGAATTATGAAAACAAAATCTAGTCCATGCTCTCAATCATTTTAATTTGAACAATCAATGACTATTCTTGTTAGAAAGAGCCCTTGGGGTGATTAAAAGAAATGGTCTTTCCTATATCCAAATTGCTTCTTATTGCTCCCCACATACAAATTTTAAAATCTTAAAAATTATGTTGAAAAGTATGTTGAAAGAAAGTTTTGAATAGTTTAATAGATATAGCCTAAAGAACTGTAAGAGGATTGGGATACAATGCAGTCAAACTTCATTATAACAAGGTCCTTGGGACCAGAGAAATTATCTCTTTATATCAAAACCTTGTTATATCAGGGCCAAAATACAAAGAGATGGGACAAGGGAAACTACCTTGTTATAGCAAGATCTCGTTATATCAGTGCTCTTTATAACGAGGTTGGACCGTATTTGGGAACACTTTTTGTGAGAAGACCCAGCATACTTTACTCCAGATAAACTTGGAAAAAAATATAAAGAGACCTATAGATACATAACGTACAAGTCAGACTTCTTTGTCAGACTATAAAGCTAAGAACAATGGAATCACAGTGGAATTAATTGACTATAAACTTTAATAGTGTAAACAGCCCCAGGTAATAGACATCAGATGAATATGTGCATGAATGTATGCTACAACAAGTACCTATGCCTACATGAAGATTTGTATCAAAGTTGAGATTGTGAATCAAGAAATCTCTCACTTTGGATTGTGCGAACGAGCTCCTTCCCCGGAAAGGTTTGGGCTATTTTTAGATTCTTGTGAGCGTATATAGATGATGCATCGACAGACCTTAGGCATGGATTAATCAATAACGTGGGTTTAAAGCAGCAACAAAATGTAACGTGCTACTCACTGACGGCATTTGCCCCTGCACTAGGTTCATTACAATTTTAATGCAAATTAGTGTTATCAACAGAATGATTTTTAATTGAATGTTCATTAAGATAATTCTTAACGAACCTGGATGTTCCTAAGTTTACTTGAAGCCAAATAAATCAATATTTCCTATGATAAATTTGTGACTAATTATATTTATTCAGAACAAAGAAGGATGAGACGTAAAGGTAATTTCTTGCCATATCATAGAAACCTTTAAGGCTCTTGTTTAATAATGTGTACTGTCATTGGCTCAGACAAAAAAAAAGTATTAAGGTTTGAAAAATAGTTGTTAGTACCTAGATCATTGTAATTCAAGATGCTCTACTAAATGCTATGTCAAATGCAATCATCATTGAATAGCCTATATTTTACAAATATATAGTACAAGTACAGGCCTGAATATTATGATCATTTGGAGAAAAAAAGTTGAATAAAATATACCGCTGCTGAAAGATTTTGGCACTCCCTCACCACTGAAGGTGTCATACAGTTAATGAGACAAATCTAAAGTCAAAATGTTTCAAAGATGTTATAAACACTCATGCAAAATTAAATCGGAAAACTTGGGAAATTTGATACCGGTATCCGTAATAAAAGGTTTATTGATCTGGTCAAAAGCATTCAATATTCTTTCAAATATTTTTTAAAACTTGTATGATCAACAATCTACATTACATAATACATTTAGAGGTCCTAAAACTTTTTATTATTCACATTCCTACAAAGAGAAAATCAGTAAATTTTGCTAAAAAGTTACAATTTTAATCAACTCACCACTCAACTCTGTATCAAAAGCGCTGCAAGATATCGCCAGGAAATAGTCAATAATACCTCCCAGAGAAAGAAGCAACCACACATCCCAAAACTCAGAGTCCTAATGCGCTATTTAGATTCACGACGCAGACGGCAACAAGATTGCTCACGATATCACGTGTTCACACTGCCGGTCAGATCAAGTCGATTGCTGTGATATCTCGAAAACTAGTCTGGAAATGCAGGCTTCATTCTAACACTTCAATGTTTACACTAATTCCACAGAGCGATGGAGAGAATGTATCGTAAATGGTGAATTTTTTACTAGAGATTTATTTTCTCTAATTTTGTTACAGTATGAATTCGCTTAAATTTTCTCTCTATTACATTGCCCACCTTGTGTAACATGATCTTTCAAAACGTGGAAATAGCAACCCATGAATATGATGATATGTCTAATATTCAGTGAATTTATTAATATCAATGTTTGCTTAATAAATATTGGCTTTTACAGTATTTGCTTGGTCATCCATCGGTCTATATTATTGAACAAGACCTACCCAGAAATAAAAGCTTATTATTGTTTATTAACCCATTGACTACAGCTTCCTGTAATTCCCACAGACTTTGTGTATACACTACCCAGTTCTCATAGTGAATGGGTTAAATGTGGCTGGTTTGAAGAAAAGTTTGAGAGAATTCCTTCTGAGCAATCAAAATAAGAAGTGAGAACTAAGTACAAGAGAGGGTTTTTAGCCTTGCCCATATGTGCCTCAGCTGCAGTATAAATACTGAGTAATTCAAGACTAAGCATATTTCCCGGTCACATGCCTCTGAGTGTCATCGCTATTAAAAAGTTGCATAGTATCGTGGGCTTATGTGTAGTCTCCCTTTACACACTCGGGTCTACTGGAATTCTGGTTGTATTTTTATTGTATACTTTTATTCATATGTTTAATGTAATAATATTTATTCCAACACATTTATCATTTTCTATATTTTTCAAGAGGTACATACACTCTGCAACCTCTACTTTTTAGTATACCCCTCCATTTCCAGTCCCATCATTATTTCTTTTGCTGTTAGATCTTACTATTATACCCAATGTTGACTTTTAATGTATGAATTTATTTATGTATACTGGAATTATTTGAAACTGTTTCATTGATTTTTAGTTATATTTCAATTTGATTTGAAATGAAAATAAACTAAACTGAAACTGAATTGGAACGAACTGAAAGACGATTATGTAAATTTTTATCAAAAATGGTGCTTTCCTCATTACCATCAAATGGTTAAAGCCCATGTATAGTTTTGGTAAAGATTAAAGAAATGTGAATTTTGGGGATATATACCATGACATATAGTTTCTATACACGTTTCAAGATCATTTCTACGAGCGAATTCTTTTGAAAATTTGAATTTGACCGTTAAATCGTATTTAGCGCCCTCTCTTGGTTATAACAATATTTTGCTTCTTATCGGGCATATAGAAAATTATTTCCAAGATTTTATTAAAGCATGCTAAAAAGGAATACATAAAGAATAAATTCTGAAATTTTTATCCAATTCTGTTCATGAGAAGCTGTCCTTTATCAAGAAAGAAAATATTGAATTCGCGTCGGGGGCTACGACGCTAAAATATTTTCCACACTTTAGGTTATAACTTTTCCAAAACTTGTTAATTTTTCGTACAATCTTTTGTACAACATGTTCATGATATCATGTTTCTTTTTAAGTAGATTTGAAGACAAAATTTGGCGATAAAAATATTCGCTTTTACCAAAACTATACTTGGGCTTTAAGCACTGTGAAACAAGGATGTCTCTCTAGAAAAAACAAACATGGCCTTTGAAGTGAAACCCTTGCCCAAAATGACAACAAAACATGCCTTTCGAGCTGGAAGAATTACTTTCACATTATGCTGATTTTGTTCTAGTTTTTGTGATGTAAGGAAACAGAGTTGAAAAATACCAGACTGTTAAAGAGTTTCACTTAATCAATTTGTAGTATCTAGTCTCATTCGCAGATAAACACACATCGCTGTACACTTGATTTTATAAAGTCATTGTCAGAAGTCATTATCATTGTAGTTTTGATCAGGAATGATCTCAACTTCCAGTAATCTCCTTGATATCAAGTGTGTCCTTAAAGGGGAACCACCCCCTGGAATTAACGTGCTCTCATTGAATGAAGAAAAATCAAATGAACAAATTGTGACAATTTAAGCAAAATCGGACAACCCGTTCAAAAGTTATGAATATTCAAAGTCACAGAGATATGACGATCCCTACCGCTAATGGGGATCCATGCGATCGGAAAATTCATCGGAATCTGTGACGTCATGTCGGACAACTCCTTATTCACTCTGTACACAAAATTTAACATTTTCTCCTTTTTTAGGAAAAGTCAAGAAAATGCCAATTTTCAGTTGGGGTATAGCATTTCTGTGTTGATTCTGCAATGTTTTAAGAAGAATGATGTTGCAACCGTATCCTAAATTCTACATTAATCCATTTTTTAGAATTCTATGTACAAAGTGAATGAGGAGTTGTCCAACATGACGTCACAGATTCCGTCGAATTTGCCGATTGCACAGATCCCCACATGCGGTAGGGATGGTCAAATCTCTGTGACTTTGAAAATTCATAAAACTTGAACGGGTTACACAATAATTTCAGGGGTTGGTTCCCCTTTAAAATGACACAGACATCATTCCAGAGGAAATTGAAACTTGGATCATGGGAAAAGTTGCTGTGACTCAACCTATTTACACCCCTCATGGGCTCCTCGAATTTGCAACTTACAGGCACAAAATGGCTGCCAACATTCACTCTCCATTCATGTGGTACACAAAATTTCATTTTCTTCTTTTTGCAAGAAAGTAGACAAAATTTTATCATTTGTTCAAATATAATATCGACATATCAATTGCAATCTTTTGCAAGGTGATTCCTCAATTGAAAGAGGACATTGATTCCATTTTTATGAATTCATGTAAAAGTATGACATCACAATTAATGCAAAAGTTGCCAATTCAAGGATTCCCACAAGGCAAAAAAGGATTGTTTTGATGCCCTAAATGCCATAGTTTCTTTTAAATTGTACGTCGGATGGAGAATTTTCAAACACAATTTTTTTTTCAAACAAATTATGAGGAAAATAAAGCTCAGAAGCGGATGA
This sequence comes from Temnopleurus reevesii, assembly GCA_036244855.1. Lineage (NCBI taxonomy): Eukaryota > Metazoa > Echinodermata > Echinoidea > Temnopleuroida > Temnopleuridae > Temnopleurus > Temnopleurus reevesii. The sequence goes on along the minus strand of BQKZ01002335.1, from coordinate 6,852 downwards.
ACAGCCAAAGAGCATCCAAAAATATATTTTCAGATCATATTTCACATGTTTATTGATAATTCATAATTTTACTGTAATTTTTCGATTTTGGTGGAAAGCAAAAATAGGAAAAAAAAATCAGGTCAGGTCATTTCTAGAGGGTCGGTCAATTCAGGGAAACGGAAACTTTGAAAACTCAAAACTTTTATTCAAAAAGATTTGCGGTTGCACCATGTGGTGTGGGGTTACTCCTCTCTTCTCTCCATTCAAGTGCTCTTCACTCGTAGGTCCCGACCAGTGATCCCTTCACCTGAGGACGAGTTAGTTAAATCTACTCGGAACGTTGTGTTTTTATCTTTTTGGAGCTTTTGCTCAGTCCTTTTCAGGACTATTTCTTGAAAGATAACCCCACACCACATGGTGCAACCGCAAATCTTTTTGAATGTTTACTACACCATGCAAGCTCTAGTTTTTCTTCAAAACTTTTAGACGGACGAATTAATTTTGCTCAAATTTTCACACATTGTTCTTCTTATTTTTCTTCCTTTACTGATAATGGATTTATGTCAGGGTGCAGTTCCTCTTTTAAGGGCATCTGAGGTGAAAAAATAAAATTTGTATCTCACTTCAGCACCTCGGAAAGTAACCTAAAATATTATCAGACCTGAAACGGATTTCTAGCAGAGCAGTTAGATGCAAATAAACGTCTTGCTCACGATCGACGTACAGAGCCTAACCCCCAAGTAAGGCTACATGCATTGCTTTTTAATGTATGCGCATTTTTTGTGTGCATGCCCCATTATTTAGACTTACAAGCTAGTCTTCATACTAGTCGTCTCTTGATTTACCATGAAGAATGTTAAATTTTGTTAGTTCAATATTTCATATTAATCATCTTTTCAATATCATGCGATGTTTAGGGTAGTTGGTTTTGTGCAACTAGCAAATTATAATTTTGGGCATCAGATACCCTTTTACGATATTTCGAGCGATTACACAAGAAATGCACCACAAATTTTTTTAAGAACAACTAAATATTGGTAAAAAATCCTGGAGATGAAAATGTGATGAAAAAAACAAACCTAAATTTTCTTGCGTTCTTCAGTAATCAACATCACTATGGAGACACATTTATGCACTGATCATTCAGGTGTACTGCGTAGCGGAAAATGTTCACAGGGGTTTAATTTTCACGCTTTTTGTGGTGAAATTGCTGATCGTGAATTTTAGACCCGCGAAAATAATCCTTCAAAATTTGTATGAAAAGTTAACATTCACATTACTTCACAAAGTGCGTTTTGAAGTGGCACGATAACGCCTTCACAGTTTCAATCACATGTATAACTGCATTTCCAGTCACAATCTCCAGATTATACTGTGATTATACAGTCATCGTTTATGATTTTTGGGCATTTAAAAACATTCTTTTGTTGCAGTAATCACTATCTGTTTCTTGAAAATTCTTCATCAGTCAAGTCAAGAGATTATACTTTTTTCATTGATTGTATCCACGAATCCAATACCCCGCGAAAATGCGCATGGACTAACCAACTGCAAAAAATTAATGCCGCAAAAAATTAATGCCGCAAAATTACCCAGCTATAAAGTACATAATTTCGCCCCTCTGTCAGTAATCAGAATTAAATTAAATATTACGAATTAAAAAGAATTGTAATTGATACAAGTAATTTATGTTATAGTGATCGTTTGTTTAATAGTTATTTACATTGCATGTCATTACCCTTAATCATGAATTTAGGTCAATATGATGTACATTAGAGCCTTGCATCAAAAGTTATTGAAACAAAACACATAACATGTTCTATCATCCTGAAAAGGTTAATACGTCCTGTTTGCAATGGGCAACAAGAATGGTCCTAGGCGACTTGTTGAAGTATTTTGCTATTTTCCAAAGAGCGATCATGGCAACTGATCATATGCATGATGGGGTCACAATAAATTGTATAGCTTTTCTTGATCCTGTTTAGATATTAAGCACAATATATCTCTTCAAATATACAATAATTTTCTAGCATTTTGGCATGAAATGAAAAAGAAAATTGTAGGCTTCAACTATTTGTCAAAAATAATCAATTCACAAAATAATTACTGACATATAGCGAAGTCAAATTTCTATTGACAGAACGATCGCATCGGTCAACATGGGAAAATGGGTATAATTGTCAAAAAAAAATTGTTTTATATTGATTCGTAGACTCCAGTTTGCAGTATATTTATTGTAAATTTGCTTCCATGATTCCATCAAAGATGCAAGATTTAAATGTTTGACAACAAAATATCAAAGAATCAAGCACTATGACTGTTTACTTTAATACAATTATGATGATTCAAGCTTGAAAATTGGATGCAGCAAGATCAATGTCGCAAGTGAAGACCCGTGTTTTTCAGCACACAAAGCAAATCTGCAAATCTTTTAATAAACTGGCATTTATAAAGCACGTAATCAGGCAAACTGCTCTATGTGCTTCACATTACTTCAGCGTCTCCTAACTTCAAAGTCAGAGTTATCGTGTAAACAAATACATCTTTAGCTAGTGCTTGAACACTTCAAGAGCGTTTGATAACCGAAGTTAATGTGATAGTAGGCTCTTCCATGTCTTCGGTCCACAGAGGTCAAAGCTAGATTCACCCTTTTTAGAACCAACCCTAGCCCTAGGGATATTCAAAACCAGAGAGTCTTTACTGGAGCAGAGTCTGTAGTATGCCCAATGAGGCATGCGTAGCAGTGAAACAAGATGTTTTGATGCGATTTTATGCATGCATTTAAAGATAATCAGTGCAACTTTATAGGTAATTCATTTTTCAACTGGCAGTCAATACAGCTGCTTGAGTAGAGGAGTTGCCCTGTCATATTTCCCTGCTCTCAACATAATTCTGGTAGCCCGCTTTTGGCAATATTATCATTATTTCTTGCCCATTCATTTACAAACTTTTCAGTGTCAGCAAATAAATGTCCCTCTTTAAGATGGTTATATCAGAATTTAATGGGTGACTTAATGTACAATGTTGAACGCTGGTGTCTTTCTGTTTGGGGGTTGACCTGTCAAGATTCTGACATATTTCCAGTAATTAGTGAACACTGGTTTTGAATGTTGTCTGCTGAACCGAGGATCAGCAGGTGACGATTTACATGCAATTTTCCCATTCTCCAGCACCAACACTTAGGCTAGTGCGCACATGGATACATCAATCGTATCGCTTCTGTAAAACTCAATAACTGACCACCAGTGTTGGAGCTCGGTTTATTACAGGCCTTTTGCTCTCTTACCACCAATTCCAACATCAACATCAAGTCATCAACACTGAACAGCAAATATTGAACTTGAATTTTGAAATCACCAAACGTCTAGTGTTTTTTTAAACTAAGCATTATAGACTCAAGAAGTTAGTGACCTAGGCAGTATAGTACAGCTACAGCAGTGACCTTGTCTGCATATGTCGACTCAACCACGACAAGACAAGACAAGACTTGCGTTCATTCAGTCAGCAGCATCGGACTCATATTGAAGTCTTTTAAAGAGTCATTGAATCTCCGACTCCAACTCCATACACAAAAGTGACGCGCAGGACTAGAGAGTAGAGTGGAGGTGGCTTACAGTATTTCATTCACGAGATGACCATATGATGTACAAATTAATATGACACAAGAATTAATAATAGACAGCAGCATACGTGCAATATGTCCTGACTTATGGATCCTGCTAAGTATCTTTGTGCAAACTGTAGAAGTGTATGGTGCTGTCACATTAATTCGCCCATCATATTAATTCGTACATCATATGAATATATATATCATATGAATTTCAACAAAATCGATGAAATATTGCAAATCTGACATCACCATCGTAAAGAGCGTTGTTTATATGCCTAAATTGGACATATTCTTTGGAAAAGTACCAAAAACAATGAAAATATTGCCAATAGATCGGCAGATTTGCTTGCATTTGCAGAAAAACACGGGTCTCGCGACACTGATCTGAATCTTTCCAATTTTCGGACAGAAATCATCCAATTTGCAAGTAAGCAGACATATCATTCGATTCCTTGATATTTTGTGGTCAAACTACTGTTTTGCATCTTAGATGGAAGCAATTTTATGGTAAATCTTGTTCAAAACAGGATCTACGAATTAATATGACAGAGTTTGTTGACGATTTTCGCAATTTTCTAACATGGAGCGATGCGATTGTTTCGTCAATCGAATTTTGATATCTCGATAGCTCCGTGATTCTTTCGTGAATTAATTTTATTTTTGGAAATTGAAGCCCAAAATGTCTAGTTTCATTTCGTGCCAAGATTTTAGAAAATAATTTTGTACTTTAAGAGATATATTTTGCTAAGTACCACGATCCAAAATTGCTCTAGAAAAAGTATACGAATTAATGTGACCCCATCATACAGTCTGCAGTCTGACAGTACCATGCCACCTAGACCGATAAAACGGGTCTATTTCGATCAGGATTTGCTTCGCTGAGGCTATCGCCTGGCTTAGACCGATAAAACGGGTCTATTTCGATCAGGATTTGCTTCGCTGAGGCTATCGCCTGGCTACGCATCCTTCCTCAATAGACCGTTAACGCCGCTAGAGACGCCTGTGATGAAG
>BQKZ01002334.1:37666-47797 GCA_036244855.1 Temnopleurus reevesii | reverse complement strand
GTATCAACATTTTGTTGAATCTTCCGAAAGAAAGAAAAAACAACTGTGAAATTTTGTATACAGAATGAATAAGGAGTTGTCCGACATAACATCACGTATTCCGTCAATGTTGCCGATCGTACTAATGCCAATCAGCGACAGGGATCGTCATATCTCTGTGACTTTGAAAATTAGTAACTTTTGAACGGGTTGTCCGATTTTGTTCAAGTTTTCACAGTTTTTTTTCATCTGATTTTGTTTTCATTAAAAGAGTGCATAGGCACATGCCATGGCTATGTGTTATGCGCTATATACATTATATAAGCACTGATTATTATTATTATTATTATTATTATTATTATTATTATTATTATTCCAGGGAATGGTTCCCCTTTAAGAGTTCCGTCACAAGTCTGGAGCCTAAGAGGTGGTTACCCCTCATACAGCCTCAAAATATGGCAATCCTGTCTGTATCCATGGCAACCATAAATGTCAAAGCTCCCCCTTGGTATGAGGGAACACGGGTGGAGGAAGGGTGTGTTCTAAACCCGAAATATCTCAATTCAATTAGACCTCTTTTACCTTATGCTTTCCTCATGATCATCTAGAAATTTTTATTGAAGGATGTTAATATTACACTATCTCTATCCCAAAACTGAAAAGAAGAGAAGATTATGTCAAATCATGTCAAATCATAAATAAAAAGACGTAAGCAGAGTCACAAGTAATTTCTGTAAAAACGTGAAAGCCACTCCTTTTTAAAGCTTAAAATCATGGCAAACATAATCTCACGTGGAAACCCAAATGTATAAACGCGTGGTTAAAGAGTGAGACATTTTGTTTTGTTATGGTATCCTCACTGAATTCCATTAAAAGTTGTAAAAAAAAGTTTTCCGAGCCTGCCACAATGACGTTTTGGGGCCCTTGATTTATTCAAAATTGCAATAACACAAAGATATGACATTCAAACTTATCTGTCTCCATTTTGAATTAGATTCAACCAAAAACGCATTTTATTATTTTTTTTTATTTTACATTTTTACTCCCCTCCGAATACGAATGAAAGATAATATGGTTTATCATTTATTGTTGTATCTTTATCATCGATTATTCATCTTCAAGTTCAAATGTGCTTGGACCTTATTTCCTTGATTTTTTCTTATACAAAATCAGATAAAACGCATTTCCGTTTGCACACGTCAACTTTCCATGATATGACCTCAGCGGAAGTACATGGCGGAAGTGCGACTCTTGCGATGACACATGACTTACTGGTTGACACCACGCATGCGCATATGGAACGGAAATTGGAGGACTTATTGAACTCAATCTCAGCACGTTTCAATAGCCCACTTTCGTAGACAAATTCATTCACGTTTTCCCAAGACGAATACTTCCAGAAGAGGAATACTGCCCCGAGACGAGCTACGTATCCATCTGTCAAAAATAATGAGATTACAAGAGTCATAATACTCCTTGCATACATTAACGTTGCCAGGTTGGACAAACATCGTAGCTTGACCAAACTAGCAACAGGCACTGCATGCGATGTGCGAGATGACCTTTTTCTATTTGATTTCACTCCTCTTGAATTTTAGTTGACTACATCTCAATGTGAATCCCATCAAAGTTTCGTCGTCAATGTGGGATCAATTTTTATGATCGTAGTTAGTGAAACTTCAAGTTTTTGGATAAGTGCTAGCCTTCACTAGTAGTTTTGCTTACTTTAGTTTAAATTTTGGCATAGCAATACTATAATTTGCGTCTTTACTTGAGGTGCGTTTGCTCATATATAAGTGTAAAACCTTTTTAATGCGATGATATATATGTTATTTTTTCTCCTATACTTTTATTTTCATTTGTTATTATGTAATCTTTTCAAATCTCGTGAATATTGTAATCTCTTGTCAATTCTTTTTTTTCTATGTTGCTGATATACCAATACATACATGAATTAAAAAAAATAAAACGCATTAATCAAAAGATTAGGATGAGAAGTAAAAAAAAAGTTTCGGGATAAGTGTAGACATGGCTATAGTTACCAAAGCCATGGATGTCGAGCTATTGTTCTCTCTACAATAGCTCACCTCTCTTAACTTTTATGAAACTGAACCATTCGAACATCTTTCGACCTTTCGTAGTTCATAATTTACCTGATTTTTGCCAGGAAATTTCTTCCAGTACTAAATTTAGAAGATCGTGATACACGTTTGTGCATATTTCCATTTAAAATGCCGACATGCCTTAACCTGATAAAGTGATTATGTAGACTCGGCTTACCTTAAATATAGGAGGAACCGGAAAAGATCACAAATAAATGGATTGTTTTTGGTAGCCCAGGCAATTATTCCCAGGTATACTTTGTTTTGACAACGGATCGATAAATGGATGAATGCATGGTCAACGGATGTTCACCTCTTGTCAAACTTTGACAGATATCCGTAAAACCTTTCACTTTCGAAAGATTAACAACTGATATATCAATCAGCCTGAAATAAAGGATATCATTAATATGTTATCTGAGCTAGTTGTTTGATATTTTAAACTCTCTTTTCCCCAAAAGGGGTGGATTTCTAACCCGATTGTCTTGCGGTCATCAAAATGTTTGGCATAATAGTAAAATAAAGACCCAATAAATGAGACCTTCACGTTCAATTGTTTCTATTATCTGAAATAAATTCATCAGGGTAGTTTCGTGCTTACCATGGACCCTCCTCTCGTAGGAGGGTCCATGGTAAGATCGAGAGTAGGGGATCTTAGTAAGATTTGATTTTTTTTATCTTGGGAGGCACAAGAAATCTTTCAGCACTCAATCAGGTACATCAAGGAGATAAACATTTTTGTGGAGAAGTAGCATGATTAGTCAGCATTTTCTTCCTCCTTCTCCTGATCCTTCTTCTTTTCCTATTGTTGTACTTTGTCTTCTTCTTCATCTTCTGCTTCTGCTTCTTCTTTTTCTTCTGCATCTTCATCCTCCTCCACCTCCTCACCTTCTTCTTTTTTGGTGTTGATATTTTACAAATTTTGAGACAAACATACATGTGACCATATTACGTAACTGTTACTAAGTTTGCTTTGTAATTTTTCTGTGTCTATTGTAATGAAATACTGATTTCATCTTTCATGTGCAATTTCTATTTTCAGTTCATAAGCTATTTTCACTTCATGTGTTTTTTAAGTTTAAAAAAGAGGAAATCAACTTTTTAAAGGTGAAATTAAGAAAAACAAAAGAATTATCATCCGTCTGCAATTGTTTTATTTTTGGTAGATGTGACGAGAGATGGAAGTGGCTGACAAGTGAATCTTGTTTTAAATGGACGGAATGTTTCCTGGGAGTATGCCCCATCGAAGCAGAAGAAAGAGGGTAAGTCTGAAGTTACTTTTTTAACCTTTACAGAAATGCCCCCTTTCCTTCTTTGCGCCCCTTCTATTTTTAATACCCCTTTCTGTCTCATCACCCTCCTACCCACAATCGCATATCTGAATTTTACAATTCATCTATTATATAGGCCGACTCACACCTGAGCGTTTTTAGCCTGCGTCTTGAACGCAAGCCGACCGTCAGTCCATCGTCTGATCTCCGCACTTAGTGCTGTAGAGGAGCGTTTCTTGATTTAAATAAAATAAAAATGCTGAGCTGACGCAGGCTACAATGCAAACGCATGAGTTAGTTTAACTTAAGAACGCTCCCCGGGCGCTCAGTATATGCTGATCAGACGGTTGACTGACGTTCGGCTTGCGCGCAAGGAGCATACGCCGTACGCCAGTCCCCCGTTTGACCTGCATCTTTGTGCACCAAAGGATCGTTTTTACTTTTCAAAAATACTGGGCCGACACAGGCCGACTACCGTAAAAGGCAAAGGTGTCAGTCGGCCTTAGGATAGGAAAACTGACGGCAATAACTAGGACCCCATTGCGTAAAATGTTGAGTTTTTTGACAAAAATATGAAAAAGAATGTAATAAGAACAGAATGTCGACTGTATATGTCGATGACGTTCGAATGAATAAATTTCCAAATTTTCAATCTCGGAATTTCTGTAATCTGTCGTAATTGCGTCGTAGAAATTCTCAAACCAATTCTCTTAAGGCTGGCCCACACCTTTGCGTGTTTAGCCTGTGTCGGCCCGGCGTTTTTTGAAAATTGAAAACGCTCCCTGGACGCAAAAATGAAGCAGGTGATACGGTGGACTCACGTTCGACGTACGCCCCTTGGGCGCAAGCCGAACGTCACTCCACCGTTTAATCAGCGTATACTGTGCGCTCGTGGAGCGTTTTAATTTTCAAAAAACGCTGGGCAGACTCAGGCTTTAAAGGCAAAGGTGTGAGTCGACGTTTAGTTTAATTAAGAGCTTGCATGGGTGATTTTACAAGGAGTAGCATTCTAATTCAAAGTACACATTGATGAATCCAATTCAATTCAATTCAATTCAATTTAATAATATATCTTCACTTTTCATTATCATTATTCATTCTGCAGGTCGGCGGCAGAAGCCTCTTTCTGCGGCGATGGACGCTGCGACGACATGACGGAGTCGCACGAGAACTGCCCGGCGGACTGCTGCGGCCACATCAACGACGACTGCCTGGCCTCCAACAACACCTGCCCTGACCCTTGTTGTTCAACACCATCGTGCTGTAAGGTGTCTTTCGGGGAGCTCTCCACCTCGCAACTCTGGCTCGTCATCATCTGCAGTGTTGTCGGGAGTATACTTTTCATCAACTTCATATGTTGCTGTTGCTGTTTCTGTTGCTTCAAGAAATGTTGCAGTGGCAATAACGGCAGCAGCGCGGTGGTATGATAGGATTATTGTTGGGTACGCTGTTAAAATGTTGGGCAAATTTTTAAGGCCGACTTACCCCTTTGCGTTATTAGCCAGCGTCAGCCCATCGTTTTTTTTTATATTAAAAAAAACTCCCTTGACGCACAAATACGCAGATTATACGGTGGACTGACGTTCAGCGTATGCTCCTCGAGAACAAACTGAACGTCAGTCCATCGTCTGACCCGATTGTACTGTGCGCTTTGGGAGCGTTTTTAATTTTCACAAATGCTGGACCGACGCAGGATAAAAACGCAAAGGTGTGAGTCGGCCTTTACTAAACACTTGACAACATAACTGTCCACACAACTATTGGTTAGAATGTGTCCAACTTATGGTAGAATTTTGCAATTCCACCACAAATGGTCTTATTTTGTCCAATAGTTGTATGGACAGTATGGCATCCAGTGGTGGGTGAACTTTTGCCCAACTTTTTAAAGAGTATATATAAGCCAATAAAGTGCTTAATTCCACACCGATTGGAGCCGTGCCATGTGTCTGCAGCATGAAAGTGTAAAAAAATAATAACGTTTGATTAAATTGATTCCGATTATCAGTGGAAATTCTTAGGGATACCTACATACCGCTGATCGAATCACTTTAATTCAATAAGTGTCGATTTTTAACACCCTTATGTCGTAGGGTCTAACAGGCTCTTATAATATATAAGATTTCGAAGTGTATAATTTAATGAATCGTGAAGGTATTCGTCACAAATTGTTTAAATAGATACCAGCAACGGTTTAATGATTCATTGCTTTATTTAGCCTCAGTCACATCTTTTCCTTTATAGAGCATACTCATGTCAACATGGCTATTCAAGAGAATATTTGATTTACAGAGCTCCCGCAATGCCTATGCATGCTTTAGCGCCAGCCGAGTGTCTCCCCTGAATATTTTTAAGCTCAGTGGGCGTATATAAGATTACCTAAACGCTTGGCTCACACCTTTGCGTTTGAGTCTGCGTCGGTCCAACGTTTTTTTTTTATATTTAAAAACGCTCCTCGAGCGCACAGTATACGCTGATAAGACGATTGCCTGACGTTTGACTTGCGCTCAAGGAGCGTACGCTGAACTACAATCCACCGTATGACCTGCGTCTCTGGGCGTCTCGGGGCCGACGCAGGCTAAAAAAGGTATGAGTCGGCGTTAACAATAACTACAAACGGAAATGTGTGAACGGGCTTCAAAGCGGTCTGACAAAGCAGTACATTTAGCTTGACATAATATCATCAGAGTTGGACCGAACTAGATTCATAATCGAATTCCAGATAGTTGAATTATTACAATTGTTAGTGATGAAATTTTAATACTGCCTTAGCATGATAACAATTAATTTTATGTTATACACTCTATACAAGTAGGAGTAAAATTTACTCGATATTGTGCAAAAAGGTGACAAGCATGTCCATGGTGTAATGTTATGTTGAATGTCGGGTAAGAATGTGCTCAATATTGTCACAAATGTTACTTCGTTGCGCGCAATTTTGCCCAATATGGTGCAAAATATTACCCAATTGACATACATGTCCCGTTTTTTTTTATATTAGACAAACCTTTACTCATCCTTCTATAGAGTGTAAAAAACAAGTCTTGTGTGAAGTGGTTTTCGATTCAAACAAGGCTGTTGAAAAACTGTTCCAGATTATTAGAACTTTTTTAATATGTTTACATTTTTGCAGCCATCTTTTGATTTTAATCATTTCTGAATACAATCGAATCGTGGGAACCATCACATATTTGTTTTCGGAAGCCAGTTAAGCTAAGCTAGGCCAGCAGTTCTTTCCGCAGAATTCCGGTCTGTGAGCATGTAAACTTCAGTGAGATGTCATTTGTGTAAATGATATATCCTCATTGAAACTAAACTATCTGAAAGTCATGAAATTGAGCGATCTGTCATGAGACCAACACCACCAGAGTTCTGAGTATATTCCAAATTGGATATTCTGCGCATCAGAAAATGTTAAAAACAACGCATATGTCCATTATAAACAACAGTTAAAAAAAAATTGTATTGATTTTTTACAATTATTGGCTTTAAAAACATTTTGACATTTGATTAAAAAGGACCTTTACGTGTGCGTTTTTATTAAGTTGAGCCTGCTTAAATGATAAACAAATTATAAACTTGAGATGAAACATCGATGAAAGTTTTGACGATAATTTTCTTCATAAATTTATGAACATATGCATTTTGCTACTTTTATTCACGTGCAAGTAGAATTCTTTACAAACACGTTTTTTTCAATCTATGTTCAAACATTTTGATTTAAAAATGTTTGTATTCTTTGGTTTTAAAGCAATAATGTGTGTATAGGTGTGTATGTTTGTGTATGTGTGTGATATTGGAAAATTGGTAATGTTGGATATCAATTCACAGCAAAAACCAGGATCTTAATTCATTTAGTATAAATTTGGTGCTCATATTGGTCAACACCACAAAGTGTTAAAATGTACATATTAAGATATAAAAAACATTAAACGAAAAATTGTGATTTTCAATTTAAATTTCAGCCTGCAAATCTTTACAACCCTAATTTGGTAAATAATCAGTACCATAATTCTAAACGGATACGTGTCGTGTATCTTGAGAGCTATTAGAAATATCANCCCCCCCCCCCCCCCCCCCAAATTCTGTCGCTAAGCCTCGTCTTGCCATAATTTGCTCTTTTTTTTTCTCGATATTTCGCCGCATACGTTTCACAGATTTGTGTAATAGGTATGGTAAATGTTCGTCATTCATGTAAGAAATGTATAGCGTGTGTATGCATGTGTGTTGTTTGTTAAAGTAGCGTGTGATTGTGCGTGTGTGCGCGTGTGTGTGTGTATGTTTATTTTATTTGTATGTTATAATGTAATTGTCTATGTTTGTGTCTCTATAAGAGATATGTCTTCCAAGCTAACACGACACTGCCATATGTTCGTGAAAATATCGCATAATATTGTCGTTTAGACAGCGATATTGAAATGATGTTAAACTTATGTAGCATTTAATCCTATTGTTCAGTTATTCTTATAACTATATTGCAAAAATCGAAAGTTTTATATTTACACCGAATTGGAGTGTATATTTTTACACATGAGAGAAGTGTAATATGACAGATCTATTGGCTTTGTTTGAAAAAAAAAACAACGATGATAACCCAACGAATGTCAGTTTAATGTAAAATGTTGTAACACTTTTTTTTAAATTGTAGATAGATTTGGCTTCAATTCGGTGTCAATTTAAGACCCTTACTCTTTATATTCTTTAAACCAACATCGACAAAGTTTGATGGAGTGACATGAACTTCGAAATTTTTATTAGCACTTTAAATTGAATGATTTATCCAACTAGTGTAATGTTAGATCCAATCATTTTCTTGTGCAGCCAGCACTTTCTAGGTGTTAATTTTGAAAGTGTTTTCAGTCATTTCGCTAACCTTCTAAATGTTGATGTAACACTTTAGTTTTTATAGTGCTGATCTAGCCGTGCAATCTTTACACCCCATACGAAATGTAAAGGGATGTAGGATTATTATATATGATATTTTCTCATTGTAGTCATGTTTTTATCATTAATTGATATTTGGAAATTGATGTTTTGTGAAACCACGCTAACATTACACTGCCAAAATGTTCGTGGATATATATCGGGAACTGCCGTTGAGGTACCGATATATAAATATCTATGCAATTTGTAAATACGTACATAGTTAATTTGTATAGAGAAGCAATATAGTAGTATACTTATAGAAATTATATATAGTATTTACCAAGATATGTCTTTAATTATTTTGTTCAATATGTTGTTGACTGGCTACAGTGCCTTCTAGAAGTTTTTGTAGTGGGTCTGATATTTTGGTTGTATGTGAAAATCATTATGTTGTATAGTTCATCTTTTCAAAGTCATTATCAAGAATATAATGAAATAACAAATAAAATATCTGACTTGTTTCTAATGGTGCCACACAGATTATTGGATACAGAACCATAACAGGAAATTACGATCAAATCCGCAAAATTACACATTAATGTTTATTAGACACTGGTTGCATAATATTTAGTTTAAACTGAATTAGTTGAATTGCATTTTTTGCTACTTAACCAGAATCATTGTAAAAACGGAGGGGAGTTGATAGATGTAATATTTTGTTATGAGGATATTCGATTGCAAACGTTAAAAACAATGCAGAACAAATGAAAGATGATAGCGTTAGTTAGTATCAATACCATTTTATATATAAGCTAATCTCGTCATGGATAATGTTATTTGTAACTCCACCTGGGAGATGTTTGACCCAGATAAGAAAGACTTTGAGAATGACTTTAAGTTCGACTGGTATCCCTTCTAGGGCGTAATGGTTCACACTATTACGCGCATTCAGCGCAAGAAATGATACCAGTCGAACTTAAAGTCGTGCGTAAAGTCTTTCTTATCTTGGTGAAACACCTCCCAGGTGTTCACTATCATTCAAGTAAGTCTGCAACTTGAACAACTGATTCAACCCACCAGCCAATCTCTTTGAATTACACATATAATTAATGATCTCGAATGGATAATAAAATGAAATGATTTTTGCTTGAAATTAAACGTTTATTAACTTTAGTACTCTGTCACGTCTGTTGCTAATAATGCTCGAATATTCTCTTCAATTTTCATCTTTCAACATATTTCACTGTCATTTCAATACTCAGTTATTTTGGACATTGAACCATTTTACCCGAACGACTCTCAAATATTAACAATTATCAATCAAGTTCGGTTAAAGGCTGACTCACACCTTTGCGTTTTTAGCCTGCGTCTGCCAGGCGCTTTTGGAAATTGAAAACGCCTCCCATATATTATGCACAGTCTATTCTGGCCAGACAGTGGACTGACGTGCGGCTTGCGCTTACGGAGCGTACGCCGAGCGTCGATCCACCGTATGACTTACGTCTTTGTGCGTCCAGGGAGCATTGTTAATTTCCAAACACACTGGGCCGACGAAGGTTAAAAACGCAAAGGTGTGAGTCGGCCTTGAGAGATAATACGGTACCGTATTAGGATTTCGTTGAGGAATGAAAAAATAAACTTTTATATCCTCTTTCCTTATGAAAATTATTCATTTCCTCGAGAGCCATTTACTTTCCGAAATGGATGAAACCGGTGCTCAATGATGCACGAAATAATCAACATCTTAGAACTCTGCGCAAACTCAAAAAGCTTCAAATAAAGCTATACAAAATGATAAAATGATAGAGATAACTCAAGTTAAAGAAATATCCAATCATTTATTTATAGTGTATCTAAGTTGATGCAACATAGAGAGAGAGAGAGAGAGAGAGAGAGAGAGAGAGAGAGAGAGAGAG